>CAXARO010001067.1:0-43554 GCA_963971305.1 Arcuatula senhousia
GTTGATGTTCAAAGTCTTATACAAAGTACTTCACGAATGACTGGTTTTATGATACAATAAATTGACATTTATCCCAGGGTATTATAACACAATAATGCAAACACTAACACAATTAGGATTTCAATATGTAATAAATTACAAAAAAAACAAATTTATAAGTATGTACATTTAGAAAGAACGAAAGAAGAGTTATTCACATTTTTCCTCGGGTACATAGTTTTTATTCAGGAATATTATCTGGTCGATTACAGAGGAAGATAGTCGATTTCTCAGTTTAGTAACAATGAGACCCGCGCATGAAAAGATTCGTTCTGACAGAACAGAGGTAGCAGGAATACTTAAATATTGTCTAGCTAACACAAAGAGTCTGGGGAATTTACAATTATTTTCTTTCCACCACTCGAGTGGGTTTGAATCTTGCACAGCACGCTCCTTGATGTATAAGGACATTTCCGATTCATCTTGAAAGGACGTATCTTCGTCGGTGTCAAACAAAAGAAAGTCCAAAGATCGTTGGACTCTTTGTTTCTTGGCTGGTTGCTTGTCAACTTCAGTTCCAAGGTTTTTTTATGACGTTTTAACTGCGGGCTTTAATGGCACATCGTCTAACTTGGACTCTAACATTTCAATGGCGACTTTTTTTTGTTCTGAGGAGAAAAAGTTAAGTGTTCTATGCCTCGGATCAAGTAAGGACGCTAAAGCATGCTGTGTAGATGCAGTTTCAATGTCATACGGTTTAAAGCGGGTGATGAGTTCTTCCGAAATACTTGCTTTCATTTTATGCGCAAGAGCACTATCCTCTTCAGAGTTTTTTAGGTGTTTTTTTAAGAGTCCGTTGACAATAGGAAGCATTACAGAGGCTGATACGTCCTTTTCCAGACACATGTATGTTGTAACATGAGACATTTGTTCAATACTGCGGAAATTTCAACCAGGTAATCCCACTCATGATCTTTGAGAAGCATATGTGTGTCACATTTCTTAGTAACAGTTGTATCTAGCATTACATCCGTAATAACTCTGCGTTGTTCACATAGGCGTTTGTTGAGAATTGCGGGAATATGTAACGTCGGCATTGGCGCCGTCGTCTAGTTTTCAGTGACGTTATGAATCGTTTCTATGCTATTATGTTTTGTAAATCTTAGAGTCTGAATAGAATTTGAACCTGAAAGTCGTATTTATTCATAGTTAGAGAAAACCCAAACACAATGCAAAACCAACACCAAATACACACAACATTTGGTACCGATGGACCAGGATTCCAGGAGAGATAGAATGGACGTCAACAGACTCAAATCGCTAAGAGCTGGAAACAGAGCAGCAGTGACGAAAAACATCAGAAAGTTGGAGGACGCCATTGCCGAAACAGATGTCGACACCGAGGAAATTTCATCACTGTTGGGTGCAATTGAGAAGAAAAGGACCGCATTGGAAACGCTAGATGAACAGATTGTCAACAAAACGGAATCGGAAGATATCACCACGGAAGTCACAGAGACAGATGACTACTACCTAGAACTAGACAACAAACTCCGTAAGTTTAAGAAATATCTTAAATCATCTTCATCTACAAATAGTTCAATGCTTCGCACCAACGCTCCAGAGTTTATACCAAGTACTAGTCAAACATATCAGCGTAATGAATTGTCATTTTCAAGCTCCACGTCTAGCCAAAATCATCGTTTGCCTAAACTATCCCTACCAAATTTCAACGGAGATATACTTGAGTGGCAGTACTTCTGGGATTCGTTTGAATCTACCGTACATTCCAATCACACATTGACAGATGTACAGAAATTTTCCTACCTAAAATCACTTCTAGAATTTGAAGCCGCAAGCGTTATTTCAGGATTGACATTAACCAATCTTAACTATCAGAAAGCCATTGATTTACTCAAAAGCAGGTATGGCCAAACGCACAAAATTACAAATGCATATATGAGAGCCTTACTAGATATGCCCGCCCCTGATGAGCACCTAGAGAGTCTCAGGTCATTTTATGATAACGCCGAAGCTTATATCAGAGGATTAGAGTCCTTGGGACAATGTCAGGACATGTTTGGTTCCCTTTTGATACCCGTCATCGTAGGCAAGTTACCGTACGAGTTTAGAAGAAATATTACACGTGAAAACGGGAGTGATGATTGGACTATCCAAAAACTTAGAGATGCCATATGTAAAGAGCTTTCAATTCAAGAATCAAGTCAAGTCATTGGTAAGAGTACGTTTGCCGCCCCCACCGCAAGTTTCATTGCAAATGTCAGTAAAGATTATAGTAAAGGACGTACAAGCAAACCCGCCAAATACCAAGATAAGAAGAAGTCGTGCGTTTATTGTGAAGGTAGCCACCACTCAGTAGACTGCAAAGATGTAATCGAACGCGAGAAAAGAGTCGCAATCATAAAAGAGAAGAAGTTATGCTTCAACTGTTTTGGTACACATAGAGTTTCAGATTGCCATTCCAAATATGACTGCCGCATATGTCACCGGAAGCATCACACTTCATTATGCCAAAAAGATAAAGAAAAGAAGCCAGAAAGCCAAGATCAGGTCCACAAAAAAGATAAGTTCGACGCTTTCATGTTATACATATCTGCAAACCAGGAAACATCGAAAATCCTTTTGAAAACTGCAGTCGCACAAGTTATGTCCGGGAATAGTCAAACAGAGGCAAATATTTTCTTCGATGAAGGAGCACAACGTTCATTTATTAGTCAGGAATTAGCCACTAAACTTGAAGTAGAAATAGAAGGATCGGAAACTATTAATATAACATCATTTGCAGACAAAACAAACGGAGTTCGAAATTTAGATAGAACAACTGTACAAATCAAAGCTAACAATGGAGAAATCATTCCGATCAAAGTACTCATAGTACCAAGAATTGCGTCACCCATACAAAACCAGAGCAGAAAAGTTGCACATGACCTACATTACTTACGTGGATTAACACTTGCCCATCCCGTCACAGACACTGAATCTTTTGAAGTTTCCATACTAATTGGTGCTGACTTTTATTGGAACGTCGTTCAAGATCATGTTATCCGTGGACACGGACCTACTGCCGTTAGTTCCAAATTAGGTTATTTGTTATCAGGACCAGTACCAGCTACCACAGGAAACCAGTCAACTTCAATGATGAATTTATTCTTATCGCAGAAAATGCCCCAACTAGAATTAGACAGATTCTGGAAGTTGGAAAACATGGGTGTAGATACAAAAGAGATTGAATCGAACAACCAAATGGCAGACGCAATTGATAACTTTATTGAGACTTCAATTTCAAAGGAGGATGGAAAATACGTCTCAAAGCTACCATGGAAAGATAACTGCAAAGATTTATTAACAAATGAAGACAAAGTAGAACACATGACCAGAAATGTAATCCGCCGATTGTCAAAGGACGAAAAAATGTTTAAGATGTATGGACAAATAATAGAAGACCAAGAGAAAAGGGGATTTATTGAAAAGGTCAACACTGGAATTGAGACTAACAATAGGGTCCATTATATTCCTCACCACGCCGTTAAAAAGGATTCCATAACCACGCCTATCAGAATAGTTTACAATTGTAGCTGCAAATCAAACGAGAATGGAGTAAGTTTAAATGACTGTCTAGCAGATTATCCCCCAATGATGAACGAGTTAACATCGATTTTGACCCGTTTTCGTTTACACAAGTTCGCTATGACCGCCGACATAGAAAAGGCATTTTTACAGATAGTACTTGATGCAGAGGACCGCGATGTCACTAGATTCTTCTGGTTAAAGGATCCGACAGACCCAACAAGCGAATTGATAACCTATAGATTCAGAGTAGTTCTTTTTGGAGCGACGTGTTCACCTTTTATTTTGAGCGCCACGTTAATGAAACACTTCCAAGAAAATCTGTCGCCAACTTCTACCGAATTACAAAGAAATCTTTATGTAGATAACGCACTTACAAGCTTTTCCGATGAAAACGAGCTGCTGAAGTTTTACAAGGAATCACGTAAACTACTATCGGGCGGAGGATTCAATTTACGTTCGTGGAACTCAAACAGTGAGAAGTTAAGAAACATCACCAAAACCGACAACGTAGCGGACAACGATCAAATTGTGAAGATATTAGGAATGCGCTGGGATACCAAGTCAGACAAAATCATGTATCAACCGCTAACTCTTACTGATCGTAAAATGACCAAAAGGGAAGTTTTGCGTCAATCATCAAGCGTTTTCGATCCACTTGGACTTATTTCCCCAGTAACTGTCAAATCTAAGCTGTTCATGCAAAATCTATGGAGAGAGAACTTACATTGGGACGAGCTACTATCAAGTAATCTACAGGATGAATGGAAGTCAATAGCAAATGACATTGAACAGGCTACGAAAACAGAAATATCGCGACAACTCACGTGCGAAAATGGTAACACGGAAGATACATCAATTCACATATTTACAGATTCGAGCAAACAAGCGTATGGAGCCTGTGCCTTTATTGTTAGTGGAAAAACTACAAAGCTTGTGATGTCTAAAAACAGAGTTGCACCAATCAAGGAGATTTCTCTACCCCGCGTCGAGCTTATGGGCGCGCTTATTGGAGCTAGATTAGCGAAGCATATACTCGGAATTATTGATACTCAAAACGTACATTTTTGGTGCGATAGTCAGATTGTATTGAGCTGGATGTCATCAACTAAAACACTACAACCATTTATCGCCAATCGAATAAAAGAAATTCGAAAACTAGTTGAATATAATGACTGGAGATACTGCCCTACGGATCAGAATCCAGCAGATTGTCTTACCCGTGGAATGACAGCTGCACAACTACAAGAATGTTCGTTATGGAAACATGGACCGACATGGCTCACTGATAAAACATTTTGGCCGCAGTGGGATCGAAACATCAATGACTGTAGTACTTTGTCAACTTTAGCAGACGAAGAAAGTAGTGACGAAACTGACCTCACTGAATTCCGTGATACCGAATCATTAATTAAGATTGAGAACTTCAGTTCTTTCAAGAAACTAACGCGAACCGTTGCTTACATGCTAAGATTTATTCACAACTTGAAATCGCAAACAAGTGAGAGAAAAACAGGAATTCTTAGTACCCATGAAATACAGGAAGCCAGATTGACACTCATTCGAAACGTGCAACATATTCAATTTCGAGACGAAATAAGTAGTTTGGAGTCGAATACAAACCAGAAATCTTCAATAGTAAGACAATTGCGATTGTACATAGACGAAAACGGACTTGTGAGATGTGGAGGTAGAATCAACAACGCACCTGTTGACTTCGATACAAAATATCCGATATTACTACCGACTAAACACCATCTTACTTCATTGATAGTAATGGACGCACATCACCGCGTTTTACATGGAGGACCGAATTGTACAATTGCACACATTCATCAGAACTACTGGATTCCACGAATTAGACAATGTGTCAAATTTCACCTTAGAAAATGTGTTAATTGCAAACGCGTAAATGGGAAACCATATGGAGCGCCAGATCCACCACCACTTCCGAAGGACCGGCTGAACAATGAGAGACCATTTTACGTAACTGGTATAGACTTTACCGGCGCTTTGTATACTAAAGGACCCACGAACACCACTTGCAAATCGTACATATGCCTATTTACATGTGCAGCAACACGAGCCGTTCACCTTGAAATTGTAAATGACTTAACCGAAAATACATTTTTATTAGCATTTAGGAGATTTGTTGCTCGCCGATCCAGGGGGTCCAATGTAATTGGTAAGTGCGCAGCATAATTTGGTGAGTGACTATAAAGATGGCGGAAAAACTTCGCTTCGATCGACAACGGTCAGTTTTCTCTTCGTGTTTACAAAAGTTATACACATCTTATGAATAAAACCGTGTTGCCTTTCGGCAATTATGAGTTATGAGAAATAGTACATAACAAAAATTTAATGCTTGATTTGCTTATTAAAAAGCTATTGAAGAAAAACCGGCCACTTGACAGCAATTTTTTTGTCGTGCCGAAAAAAACAGGCTTTGTTTCAGGTACTCTGATCACAAACGTAAGGTTTTATGGTGTTTTGTGGTTCGTCAACAAGCATGGATATTCCCAAATATTTGTTTCTGTAAAAGAAACATGTATTTGTTGATATATTTACAATTATTTTATTTTTTGGTAAGTGCAAGTCGGTGTACTAAACAAAATTGGTAATGAATATTATCACAGTGCAAACATCTTTATTCATTGCGTTAACGTTTTAATGAGATAGATGTTTTTTTTTCATTTCCGATTCATTTCTAGTCTACTACATGAATCTGTTTAGCAGGCTGAATCAAATAACTTTGATTTTTTCCGACAAAGTACGTGAACATGTACATATTTTCCGGTTATGTTAATTTCACATTGCCAATTCGGTTACCTTGCTATGATGAGTATGGTCTTGTGTTAAATTAACACTCTAAGTTTTATTTTAAAACGCATACTAATACAAATAAGTTTATGATCAATGTGAAAGCCTATACGAATTAAATGTAACTAATTTTTCGAGCTTTTTGTATTTAAAAAGAGTTTGAAAGTATCACTTACGAAATATGTTTGAAGCAAAGAAGGTGCTCTTTTAATAATATAGTTCAGCTTTGACCACCGAAACCAAGGAAAATGGCATTAGCCCAGATGGCTGGTTTTCCAACCGATGCCAGTACATAAACATTTGGACTATAATGTCACAATACAAGGGGAATCTCCCTAGTTCTGATAGAACTGCTAAATTTGTTGTCTGTTTAGAGACCCCTGACAGAAACTTACAAAATTTCATGTTAAGCTTTTCTTGTTCCCAATCTTTGTACACTTCATACAAATTCAATTGCTTTCTTTTTGGTGTTACGTTTGTAATACCCCGTTCTCGCACCCATATAAACAAATGGATTTTATAGTATGATCAAAAATGTGAAGGAGAACGTTAATTGATGGAGATACCACCTTCATGTCTCTATATAGTTTAAAACTGGCTTTTAATGCCTTTTCATATAACTTAGACTTAGCTTCTGTAAAACGGCAAGTTTTGTCGACACTATACCAAGATATTTATAGCTTTTTACACATTCAATCTTTTAAATGCCAATTAGAAATTCTTCATTTAATAATTTACCAGAGTTATTAAATACGACAAATTTGGTTTTGTTACTATTTATATCTAGACACCATGTTTTACAATACTCCTGCAAAATACCGAGTTTATTTTGTAGACAGTCACATCTTTTAGAATCGGCCATCAAGACTAAGTCGTCTGCATACAACAAGCAAGGGATTTTCCTGTTATCTAAAGTAACTGATTCTGACTGATCTAACAATTTTTGTGGTAAATCATTTATGAAAAATTTGAACAAGTTAGGGCTAGGTACGTCGCCCTGTCGTACACCAACCTTGGCAATGAAAAAAAATTGTCATTTTGTTGCCCACTTTGATGCATAAAGTATCATTTAAGTACATATTTTTTAGTTTTCTATAAAAATAACAACTAACATTTCTTTCAAGAAGTTTGAACATAATTCCAACATGGATAACTCTATCAAATGCCTTGCGAATATCCACGAAGCAAGCATATAATCTTTTATTTCCTTGTTTTAGATATTTATCAATTATACATTTCAACACAAATATGTGATCTGTGGTACCAGATTTTTAAAAAAAAGCCAATTTGACTTTCATGTATTACTTTATTATCTAACAAAAATTTGTCAAAGCGATTACAAAGTATTATATTAAAGAGTTTCCCAATACTATTATTAATAGCTATACCTCTTCTGGTTTTCTGGCTTTAGTGGATTTTCACTTTTATAAATTGGACATATGTAACTTTTGAACCATTGTCCCGGGTACTGACCTGACCTAAAGACAGCATTGAACAGCTTCAACAGACTTAATATAGGATTGTGATGCCTGGAGCATTTCATTACTAATATTATCAAGGCCAGGACTCTTATTATTCTTAATAAGAAAGCAATCGGACACATCAAGATTAGAATACCCCCCCCCCAAAAAAAAAATCGATAACAAAAGAAATATTATGCAAAGTATTTAAAAGAAGTGCTTTCAAAAGTTTTGCACTGTAATAATATACATTACCAATTTTTTTTAGTACACTAACTTGCACTTACCAAACAATTAAATAATTGTAAATATGTCAACAAATACATGTTTCTTTTACAGAAACAAATATTTGGGAATATCCATGCTTGTTGACGAACCACAAAACACCATTAAACCTAACGCTTGTGATCAGAGTACCTGAAACAAAGCCTGTTTTTTTTCGGCATGACAAAAAAATTGCTGTCAAGTGGCCGGTTTTTCTTCAATAGCTTTTTGATAAGCAAATCAAGCATTAAATTTTTGTTATGTACTTTTTCTCATAACTCATAATTGCCGAAAGGCAACATGGTTTTATTCATAAGATGTGTATAACTTTTGTAAACACGAAGAGAAAACTGACCGTTGTCGATCGAAGCGAGGTTTTTCCGCCATCTTTATAGTCACTTACCAAATTATGCTACGCACTTACCAATTACATTGGACCCCCTGCGATCACTACCGAGTATCATTATGTCGGATAATGCAACTACATTCAAAGCCGCCGCTGAAAGGATTCAGGAACGAGGCACACAATGGAAGTTTATTCCGAATAGAGCTCCGTGGTTCGGAGGTTACTGGGAGCGACTAGTTGGATTAACCAAAACCACGTTGAAAAAGGTGCTTGGAAAATCATGTGTTACAACAGATATGCTTAGAACAATTGTAACAGAAGTCGAGTGCACGATAAATAATCGTCCCATTACCTATATTTCAACGGAAATTACCGATCTACAAGCACTAACGCCGTCACATCTACTTAATGGAAGAAGGCTCGATTCTTTACCGTCCACCATTGATATATCGAATGGACAGTGTGTACAATTAAGCCATTCAAATTGTAACAAACAATACCACAGACAACTACAACTCGTAGAACATTTTCGCTCTAGATGGAGAAACGAGTACCTTACGTCATTACGGGAATAAAGAATTTCATAGAGTGCATGGAAACAATCAACAAACTATTCAAGTCGGGGATGTAGTTCATGTCCACAGCGACACAAACCGTTCATCGTGGAAATTAGCTCTCGTCATCAAGTTGATATCGGGAAGAGATGGACTTACTAGGAGCGCTATCATCAAAACAGAGAATGGATTAACGAATAGACCGATAACAAAACTATATCCTTTGGAACTTCAAAGACAATAATAGATGTCATTCGTTCTGGCCCCGGAGAAGCAAGCATTTTGTGATTAGAGACTTTTTGTGATCAGAGACTTTTGTTTACTAGAGACTTTAATTTTTGGATGATCGATCTGTATGTATAACTTTTTCATGACCGATTTGTATGTAACTTTATTTAAAGTTTTTTCAGTAATTATTTCTTTTCCGCGGCCCCCAGGATGTTGAGAATTGCGGGAATATGTGACGTCGGCATCGGCGCCGTCGTCTAGTTTTCAGTGACGTTATGAATCGTTTCTATGCTATTATGTTTTGTAAATCTTAGAGTCTGAATAGAATTTGAACCTGAAAGTCGTATTTATTCATAGTTAGAGAAAACCCAAACACAACGCAAAACCAACACCAAATACACACAACAGCGTTCAATCATTAGCTGAGTCGAATTCCATCTCGTAACTACGTCTTGTATAAGTTCGTTCTGTCTTAGTCCGAACAACTTTTGTCTTTTCCTCATTTCTGCAGTTATTGTAGTTGAATGCTTGAAATGTCCCACTAACTTACGAGCACGTGAAGTAAGTTTGGCAATAGCGGGTATTTCCAAGCATGGTTTAATGCAAAGCTGAATGGTATGACCAAAGCATCTCATATCGTCAAAGTCACATTTCTCTGATGCACAATTTATGTTCCTAGCATTGTCATGTACAGAACTCACAATTTTACCGTCCAATTCAAACTCTGAAATTGTAGATTTCAGTCGTTCAGCAAGATTTTCGCCTGTATGGCGTTCAGGCATTTCACGAGTAACAAGCACATTTGACTGTAAATTCCAGTCTTTGTCAACGTGATGTTCTGGACTGTTAAAAAGCTTTTTGTAGCATTCGATGTCCATGTATCAGAAGTAAGGGATACGCTGTCAATGAGATTTAACTCTTTAATCAAACTCTCTTTTTTGTCACTCAGTCCGAAAACCGGTGGTATTTAAACAATAGAATGAGAGCTCTTCATCGGAAAAGATAGGAAAGTCAATTCGAATGTTTATCCTGGTTGTCAAGTGAATCAAAAGTTCTTTTTAGTACAAGGTTTCTTCCAATTTTAAGTTATGCTGATAAAATAAACTTTTTTGAATTAAAAAGAGTTTTTAAAAGTAACAGATTGCATTTTAATGCATGTTATTATGTGGATATTTATGAAATGCATACGGTGCAAACTGAAATGGATCGCACAACTTTAACTTTTATATAAAAAATTGAAAAAAATCACACTATTTGTTTAAATGTATATCTTCCCATCTGCAAATTTTCAGACATGTACTGCAAGAGGTAAAGCCAAAATAAAATTAAGAAAAAGACCTATTTTCCTAGTCCGTCTTGACAACCTTCTTTTTAAAAGTACACGATTTACCTGTTGAATTCGATTATGTCATAGAACATGTTTACCTTTTTGACCGGTATCCGTAAATTGGGATCAACAGTATGTGAATTTGCATTGTATTGGAGTAAATGTCCAATTCAATATTCAGTCATCCGTTTTAAAAATAGGAATGCCTCCCATTTATCATGTTTATAATTTATTAAAGATAGAACTTGGTTGTGTCCCTTGAAAGTTTTTCATAGGTACACATTGAATTCAAATGGATCGTTATATGATAACAGTAAAATATAATTTTCAAACTAATATCTGTCGAAAGAAAAGGTAATAACCTAACATTCCCACAAGTTTCTAAAATGTACTGCAGGTATTACGCCTTGTGTGATTTTTTAAATGTTGAGTTGACATTTTATTTTTTTCCAACGGCCAATAAGTTTCACTCGATTTGTTAAAATATGCACTTTTGTTGACCTTATAAACAACTGTTTACGCAACAGAAAAGATTCGTTTATAACATAACATGTCCAACGTATATGATAGTAGTCAAATCCATGCGTAATAAATGAAAATTGAAGATTGTTTATATGCCGTCGCCATCGTTGCTGTCATCGTTAAAAATTTAAAAAACACATTAGCTGTTTTCTGCAGGGGAGATAATTGAATACCACTAGATATTAGACTGCACTATATGACTTTTCTATTCTGGATTTTATAGTATTTCTAGATGGAATTTTAAATTCTGGAGCTATTATCGACATAAGTTTTGAAAATCCTTTTCCCTCAACAATGCGAATGGGTAGGTAATCCAATATAATCATATCCACTATTGAATTTGTTATTAGTTCAGATTGAGTAGACGAAAATCTTCTAGATCTGGGTGTCTGAACAAAGTCTAAAACCGATGACTGCTTAACTTTCTCAGGCGTTTCAGAAAAGTCATTGGGATGCTTTAACTTCAGATGATTCAGCATATTACTTGTACCACCAGTATAGACTAATTCCATTTCACATAGTTTGCATTTCACTATTTTGGAGTCGGCATTACGTTTAAAAAAAGACCAAGCCTTAGATGACGGAGGTGGCATATTTACATGTACGCACACACAATATAAAGTCAAAGTGAAGAAATAAACTAAATCGTAAAATTTATTCAGCATGTTCAGCTTACAACTGTTCAAAATAAACTTAATATGCTAATTATGTTTACATTATACTTGCCCGGAGCTGACAGACAAGTTGTCTATGTGCTAATTAAGTAATAAAATTTAAATGTTTTCAAGGTTAACAAGATTAATCAATAAACTGAACAATTGATCTGTCTAATCAAGTACCAATCAATTCGTACAATCATTTCACATTATTTACTAATGATTTCAGTACACATTTACATCAATTTTATTAAAATTTTAAAAAGGTCCGGTTAACCGGTAAGCGTTTTTGGTATTCGGTATTCGGTCGTTCGACCGGTTAACCGGTTAACCGTTGACAACACTAATATTAAGTGATCAATGACTTGTTTGTAGAGCTTTTATTGCTGATCATTTTTGCAATTTTTAATTTTTTTTCTATCTATTAAAACTTATTAGATAATAGCCAAAAACATTAAAATTGGCCAAAAATAGTCTTTTATATGCAATAACCCCTATGCGGGGGCCATCCGACAATTTTAACTCAAAAGTAACTAAGGTAGATCTTGTCAATCTGAACATTTGTCACCCTGTCAGATTTTCTCAATCTGTTACAGTTTCCAAGATGGCAGTTAATATTTGCATTTTACCCCTATGTTCTATTTTTAGCCTTGGCAGCCATGTTGGTTGTCCGGCAGAAATGTCGTTCACAACATTTAAACTAGTTACCCTAAGGATGATTGTGGCCAAGTTTGGTTCCATTTTGGCTTGGCAGTTTCAGAGAAGAAGATCTTTGAAAAAGTTAAAGGACTGACGATGACAGACGACGACGGACGCCAAGTGATAGAAATAGCTCACTTGGCCCTTTAGGTCAGGTGAGCTTAAAACTAGAAATTTATATACCTATAAATTTGCTTCCATTTGGTCTCATCAGTCAGGGTAGGAATCAAATTCATGGTTTCAAGAAATATCTATATCATCTGACTTTCCCTGAGACCTTCCTGGTTCTAAAAGTTAGTACATAATTGTTAATGTACATAACTATTCCAAACTTGAGCTTTTAATTTTTTAAAAATCATCAATTTTTATTTTCATTTCAAAAATTGTATTCAGAGGATATTTAATATTTGACAACAAATAAAAATAAATAATTCTAAGTTTAATTTAAACTGAACCAGGAAAGTTTCGACCTGCCAGTTAAGCATTAGGACATGCAAGTATTTACATATATATATGAACATAAATACAATAAAAATTTGATGCCTGAAAACTGTAGAAGCAAGACAAAATACTCTACCAACTGAGGATTACCCCATACAATTTAGCTAATCTATTGGGAGTCCTCAAAACAAAATTATATACATAAAATAATATACAAAAAGGTGAGTTGACCAAAGAAATAAAAAACAATACCTTATACACAACAAACAAGCAAGTAAAATGTCATATGAAACAAGTATTAACTATTATATTAATTTTACACAGTATTTTCAGAAAATTTCCAAATCTTCAACTGTCCATGTTTTATGGGTGAACAGAACTTCAGCTGATAATGTGATTAAACTTTTGTCGTATACATCCTTTGTATAGTGTAATTCATTAGTTTGAAGTGCAGATTTTGAATATTCTATAGGAAAAGTATGATTTAAGGCGTATAATACAAGCATATCAATAACAATATAGACTAGCTACATCCCTTTTTGATATTTATCCCATGGCTTTTTTTCAAGATGCACTTTATATTTTCTTATCAAGTTAGTTATAAGAATAGAGGATGTGGTATGATTGTCAATGAGACAGTCATCTGGAAAGGTTCCAAGTACAAATAAAAATTTATCTACAGGTTACCGTACGCCTTTCAACAATGGACAAGAATCCACAACATAAAGTAAGCTGTAAAAAGCCCCTAAACAAGAAAATGTGACACAATTCAAGATAACAACAAACCTTTATAAATTTAGATTCACCTTTATAAATCAAGGCATCATGCATCCCCTGTAGGTCGATATTAACAGAGATTTTCATATACAATGCTATAAACCTCTTTATATAAGCAAAAGTAATACATGCATATAACTGCCAATAAGTGCACTCTAAATCTAAGACTACTTTTTAACTCATGTAATTTATATCAAAAGAGCAAAACCTAAGAAGATATAATTGTAACAGGATGCTGTTATAGATGTCCAAAGAAACACAAATTGAATTCTCCTTCAAATCAAAAACTATCTCCAGGGCCTGTATAATTCTAGAAATGCCCCTCAGGGCACTAACCTTGTATGATCAGTGAATGTGCCTTGCTAAAACATAGGGTAATCCATGATTACAAAGTTCGCCTCATCTGCAACATTCTTTGTACCTAAGACAAACCTATAAAACACAATAATTCATAAAAGTAAGAGCTTTAAGCTAAGGAGGGTCAACTATGCATGAAATGTAGGTCAAATTACATGATCCTAGACCATATAGTGACTGAGAAATGAACTCGACATAAACTTTAACCAAAGTCAATCAAGCATGAAATGTAGGTCAAATTGACCTATTTTGGTATGGATGCTGACAGGCTCCCAAAGTTACATCCCCACATCAAGTGACACGATCCTAGGTCATAAAGTATTCGAGAAATGAACTCGGATGTAAACTTTAACCAAAGTCAATAAAAGCATGAAATGTAGGTCAAATTGACCAATTTTGGTATGGATGCTGACAGGCTCCCAAAGTTACACTCCCACATCAAGTTATATGATCCTAGGCCACATAGTATCTAAGAAATGAACTTCGACGTAAACTTTAACCAAAGTCAATCAAGCATGAAATGTAGGTCAAATTGACCTATTTTGGTATGGATGCTGACAGGCTCGCAAAGTTACATCCCCACATCAAGTTACATGATCCTAGGCCACATAGTATCTGAGAAATGAACTCGGACGTAAACTTTAACCAAAGTCAATCAAGCATGAAATGGAGGTCAAATTGACCTATTTTGGTATTGATGCTGACAGGCTTGCAAAGTTACATCCCCACATCAAATTACATGATCCTAGGCCACATAGTATCTGAGAAATGAACTCGGACGTAAACTTTTAACCAAAGTTAATCAATGTGTACTTACATTTTTGATACTTACCAATCACTTGGTGTGAAAGTTGAAGGAGCCTTCCTTTTTCTCTTGCCAGTTTTGAGTGATACAACTTCTATTAATTCATTATTATTATAGGTTCAAGATAGGAATTACATATTAAACAAGATGAACTGTGAGCTATTACTCACAAAAGTCTACCCCCGCTAACCATATCATTATAGGATCTTCAAGTTCGTAAACAGGAAGTAGAAGAGCAGCAGACCTGAAAACCACTTAAACAATACAGCACCCCAACCTGATACTTGATAACAAATATCTAATAGCTGTAAAACATAGTAGTTGAGAAAAGTGTAACGAAAATTTTTCATTAATATCCCTGTCTAATTTATGTACTAAGTCCGTAAACAGGAAGTTGAAGAGCGACAGACCTGAAAACCGCTTACACAGTACAGCACCCCAACCTGATGCTTGATATCAAATATCAAATAGCTGTGATTCATAGTAGCAGAGAAAAGTCTTACGAAAATTTTTCATTAATACCCCTATGTCTAATATATGTACTAAGTCTGTAAACAGGAAGTAGAAGAGCGACAGACCTGAAAACCGTTTACATGGTACAGCACCCCAACCTGATGCTTGATACCAAATATCTAATAGCTGTGATACATAGTAGTTGAGAAAAGTGTTATGAAAATTTTTCATTAATACCCCTATGTCTAATATATGTACTAAGTCTGTTAACAGGAAGTAGATGAGCACAAGACCTGAAAACCACTTACACGGTACAGCACCCCAACCTGATGCTTGATACCAAATATCTAATAGCTGTAATACATAGTAGCTGAGAATAGTGTTACAAAAAAGTGTTACGGATGGACTGACAGAGGACGGACTGACTGACGGACGGACGGACAGAGGTAAAACACTATACCCCCCCCTCTTCTTCGGAGCGGGGGTATAATTATTACTGTTAATTTACTTAGCTGGCACTGATAACGGTAATTAAAGAGAAATTTAAAATATGACAGGTGTGTTTTTTCTTTTATATTGTCTTAATTACATGTACTTAGCCAAGTGGCATTTATAACCATGCTAATTTTTATTCCGATTCAGTTGATGCCCTGACCTCTTTTGATCTCTAGTTAACACTTGCCAATAATATAAACATACAGACCATGAAAAGAAAACTTGTTAAGTATGACAAGAGGCTCCCAGGAGCCTGAATCGCTCACCTGGTCTTGATGTCAACCCTATGAAGACTTTTGTATAGCTACATGAGCTGAATAGCATGAAAAAGCTTTTCTCTATCTGCAATAGTTTTCATTCTAAATAATCAAAAAACACTATTATTCAACTTTAAAGGGGCTGTAACCCCTATAAGGGGTTATCAGACAACTTCAACCCTATGGAGACTTTTGTAGAGTTAAATGAGCTAGACATTTAAGCAAGCAACATCTTTTCTCTATCTGCAATAGTTTTCATTCTATGAACCAAAAACACTATTTTTTGCCTTTAATGGACTGTAACCCCTATAAGGGGTCATCTGACAACTTCGACCCTATGAAGACTTTTGTAGAGCTAAATGAGTGAACATTTAATCAAGCAACAGCTTTTTTATATCTGCAATAGTTTTCATTCTTTAAGCCAAAAACACTATTTTTGCCTTTAAGGGGCTTTTACCCCTATAAGGGGTCATCTGACAACTTCGACCCAATGAAGACTTTTGTAAAGCTAAATGAGTTGAACATTTAAGCAAGCAACAGCTTTTCTCTATCTGCAATAGTTTTCATTCTATAGGCCAAAAACACTATTTTTTGCCTTTAAGGGGCTTTAACCCCTATAAAGGGTCATATGACATCTTCCACCCCATGGAGACTTTTGTAGAGCTAAATGAGCTGAACATTTTAGCAAGCAACAGCTTTTCTCTATCTGCAATAGTTTTCATTCTATAGGCCAAAAACACTATTTTTCGCCTTTAAGGGGCTGTAACCCCTATAAGGGATCATCTGACAACTTTGACCTTATGGAGACTTTTGTAGAGATAAATGAGCTGAACATTTAAGCAAGCAACAGCTTTTCTCTATTTGCAATAGTTTTCATTCTATAGGCCAAAAACACTATTTTTGGCCTTTAAGGGGCTGTAACCCCTATAAGGGGTCATTGACAACTTCGACCTTATGGAGACTTTTGTAGAGCTAAATGAGCTGAACATTTAAGCAAGCAACAGCTTTTCTCTATCTACAATAGTTTTCATGCTATAGGCCAAAAACATGCAAAAACACTATTTTTCACCTTGAAGGGGCTGTAACCCCTATAAGGGATCATCTCACAACTTCGACAAAATGGAGACTTTTGTAGAACTTTTGATCCTGAAGCAGTAGGGTGGCATCAGATTTCATCTATCTCTTATACTTTTTGATTTACAAGCCAAAAACAGTAGTCTGACCCCCCTGGTCTATTTTTAGTAACGGTGGCCATGTTTTTTGACGGATCAAAAATCGAAACACAAGTTTGGTGCAGGACACCCTAAGGATCATTCATACAAAGTTTCATTAAATTCTGTTCAGTAGTTTCAGAGGAGAAGATTTTTGAAAAATTGTTAACGGACGACAGACGACGACAGACGACGACGACAGACGACGACGACGGACGCCAAGTGATGGCAATAGCTCACATGGACCTTCGGTCCAGGTGAGCTAAAAATGGGAAAGAACAAGAGCAAAGTCGGCTCTGGACCTGCAGCGCTGGCACTTCATGGAAACATAGGTGCTTACCAATCGCAGCATAATAGTATGTAGCATTGGATAATAAAGGGAATTGTGAAAACAAAAGGAATTTGAGTACAAGTTTTTTATATATAAAATGCAAGAAATATCACAATTTTAGCATGATATACATCTATTAAATTTTGGCCTTGGCAGCCATGTTGGTTGCCCGTCAAGGACTACGGATATAATTTTAAAAATAGATACCATAAGGATTATTGTGGCCAAGATTGGTTCCATTGGACCTGGTAGTTTCAGAGGAGAAAATTATTATTTGCGAAATTTTAACCCTCGCTAACATGGATTAAAATTTTACACAAACAATGCAACCCATGTTAAAATCTCCAATAAACCATGGCTGCCATGAATTATTTCTTAAATAGTCAAAAACGTTAAAATTGGCCAAAAATCATCATTTATGGGCAATAACCCCTTTGCGAGGGCATCCGACAATTTTGGCATAAATGGAACTTAGGTAGATTTTGACATTCTGAACATTTTTGCCTATGTCAGATTTTCTCTATCTGCAATGGTTTTCAAGAAATTAGTCAATATTTGCATTTTACCCCTATGTTCTATTTTTAGCACTGGCGGCCATCTTGGTTGACTGACATGGACATCATACCCTAAGGATGATTGTGGCTAGGTTTCCTTCCATTTGGCCTGGCAGTTGCAGAGGAGAAGATTTTTGTTAAAAGTTAACGGACGACGACGACGGACGCCAAGTGATGGGAATAGCTCAGTTGATCTTTCAGGTCAGGTGAGATAATAAAAAGTGAAAGGGAACCAGGCATTACAAATTCCAGCCTTTCTATCTTAATTATGTTAAATGTGCACGCATTTGACTACTTAGTTTTTGGAACATTGATTTCTTTCTTTTAGACTAACCTTGGCCAATTTTAGCAAGAGCACTATAGCTTTTAACTTTTGTGACAAGTCCAAGAAAATTAAGTAATTGGTTGACAGTTTATAAAAAAGTAAACATTCATCGTTGATGATTTAGGGATTGGTTTTGATACTTTTGTATTGTATTATAAGTCTTAGGCCAATGCAAGACGGTAAGCAGTGACCTATGGTCATGTTGAAGACTGCTTGCTGTTTTCTGTTGTGATTTTTTGAATTGCTGTTTGTTTATGTTTGTTGTGTCGCGTACACTTATTCCACATCTCAATATAGTCTATCTTTTCTGATAAAACTTCTGGCAGAATTTTTACATGTCCCTTTAAAATTACATTACCTATATTCTTCAAAATATAAATATAGGTGCAAGTGGGATTCAAGTACAATTTAAATGCATGCAGAAGAGGGAGCAGATTTTAAGTCTTCTGAAAATGGAAAGTAGAGAATTAAAAAGTTTACTTTTACAATTCATCTCCAAGCGAGACTTTTGAACAAACCTAAAAGTGACAAAGTGGCCAACCTAATGACAACCTTAACCCAACATAATCTTCAAGTGATCTTGGTTTGTGGTTTCCTGGACACACCCTAACATAAGTAAAGCTTTCACAATTTCCTTTCTCTCAGCAGCTCTTAGGATATCAAATAAATCTGAATAAAAAATGTTTCCATGATCTTCGTACTCAAGGTTCGCTTTCTCACTATTATTTTCCATGTAATTCTCAGATAGCCTTAAGCATGTCATCATGACCTGCAAAAAAATATATTAATTTGTTTTAGCACTTGCAAATGAAATACATGTAGTTATTAAGAAAGCATTATAAGAAAAAGAAAAACATTGCTACATGTAGCATGGTGTACCTTGTTATCGCACATAAGTTGAAAATGCACTAAGTGGACACAGTCCCAAAACTTCCATCATAATGACAGTATAGTATGATGAACTACATATGGTGGCAAACAATCTTACAAATTTCTGCAAAACCCCTCTAGCAGTTTCAGAAAAGTTGTGTCCACAAAAACCTGACAGACAGAGGCACGACAAAGACCATTTCAAAGTACACGCAACAGTGTGACTGGGGACAAAAAAAATCCTGCTCAAAGTCGAGAGAAATAAATGATATGACAATCCAGGCCTTATAATATTTAATAATAATAAATAATATTTATTTGTTAAACACATTTACAATAAATGGTTATAGCACATACATAATGACATAAGAATGAGATATAATGCAAACAATAGAAACTGGTCTTGATGCAATTCTACACCCATTCACCACAGTTGGTAAATAGCACCTTATAACAAGTGTAGACACGAAGACAAGTAGAAACAGTATGGATCCAAATCTGAATACACCTAACGATACTCTAATAGGAATATCAAAGTGGAATATCAAAGTGGAAAGGCACACCACAACTCCTTTCCACTGATTGAAAATAATGATGTCAGAAAATCACATTAGTTGAGATACCAAAGTTCAGGAAAAACAAGGAATGAGACATGAACCATTAGAGGAAAAGTGAAAAGGAGACTGAAGAAGTTACCTAATTCCTACTGAACCCTAGTCTGTAGCACTACCAGCAATCAATCCATATGTGAAATATTTTTATACACCATGTCTGGTACCTGAGAAATTGACCTAAACACAAAATTTTAAGGACATCATGTACATCAAGGTGACCTAATTCTTGGTGAACCATGTAGTACTACCCCAAACAAATCAGCATGTGAAGTATCAGTGCCATTCCATACCATGAAGAGTACCTGCAAAATTGACCTAAACACAAAACACTAACCGAGTCGGGATGGATGGGTTTACAGACAGACAGACAGGGGTATATCTATATGCCCCTTCACTAAAAGTGATAAAGGCATAAAGAATCATCAAATTCTGATAAGAAACCAGAAATTCTAGTTGTTTTGATTATATACCAAATTTGGCCCTGTCTAAAATTTCACGATAGGGACCACAAACCTCAAATGCAAAAGGAAATTCCTATAGATGATACAAACATCATATCCAAATTCGACAATCAGACAACCCTTCCTGGGGTTATTAAACAAGAGGCTCCCAAGAGCCTGAATCGCTCACCTGAACTACACAGATACATATATTTGTAGATATTATTGTGCTTAACCATATGCGATTTAAATTTATGAAATATCTTGGTTAAATTTCAAGATATTGGGCTTAATAAGTGCAAATTTGGCAAAAATTAGGAAAAAGAACAATAACTCCCACATCATGCTGATCACTTTTGATTCTTGCACAATTTTGATATCTGAAACCAGTTTTGAGTTATTAGCAAAAAAATGCAATTTCCCCCTATGTTCTATTTTTAGCCGTGGGGGCCATGTTTTTTGACGAATCAAAAATCTGAACGATAGAGTTGTAGCATATAAGCTATTCAACAAGTGTGCCAAGTTAAGATGCAGTTGATCTTGCGGTGTAAGACAAGTTAATCTTTGAAATTCAGGGAAAAAGTAATGAAAAATGGAAAATTTTGTTGTTTTAAGTACAATAACTCCTAAGAGAAATGGTCCTACAGCTTTGATCTATATACATGAAATGTAGATCTTAATGTGCTTAATCATATGCAATTTGAATTTTTGAAATATCTTGTATAGTTTTCAAGATATAGGGCTAAATAAATGAAAAATTTTGAAAAATTCCAGAAAAAGGGCAATACCTCCTTTGTCATTTGTTAGATCTTCTTGAAAATTTCAGAGCAGGTAGATCTTGAGATGCTTATCACTTTTATCTCCCATCAGAATTTTGATATCTGTTACTGTTTTTGAGTTATTTGCAAAAAACTGTAATTTGACCCCTATGTTCTATTTTAAGCCATGGAGGCCATATTTTTTTACGAATCAAAAATCTGAACGATAGAATTGTAGCATTAATGCTATTAAACAACTGTGCCAAGTTTGGTTGAAGTTGGATGCATGGTGTCAGACAAGTTAATCTTTGAAATTCAGGGTAAAAGTAATGAAAAATGGTAAATTTTGATGCTTTAAGGGCCATAACTCCCAAACATTAAAGAAACTAGTAAGGATTGAAAACACTTTAAAGATCAATAATACAAAAAGACAAAGCTTTCCATTTGAAAACAAGAGGTTCCCAGGAGCCTGAATCACTCACCTGACATATGTGCCTGAAGTGAAGGTTATAAGGCAAAATCTATTTAATATTGAAAGGGTCATAAGATTGATAAGGGGGTCATCTGACAATATGGTGGATCTAAAGGTGCTGATCACTTTTGTTCTCAATCAAAATCTAATAAAAAGCTTCGCCGAGCGCAGCATGATACGACCGCAACAAGTTGAACCCAGTACGTTGGAGGCCCAGTATGGATAGTCCATTGCTTTGGTCACATGATGCCCATGGTGGACTTACAAAGCTTTTTGACACATGCATCCTGTGGTGGACTTAAACATGCATTTTTGACACATTTAAATTTACCTCAACTTCTAATACAAAATGCCTTATTTATATACATGTATTAATTTACAATTTTGGCCCTTTGACCCCTTATTTCTCAAAAACAGTAAACATATTGCAAATCCGATTAAAAAATAAGGCAGAAATGTTCACAAGGAATCCAATTAAAAAAAGATTTTGAAAATCGGACCACAAATAAAAAAGTTGATTTTATGGGCGTGGCCTGTCTTTAGCCTCTCTGTAGCAATGTAATGGTGAAATACATATCAAAATTATTGACACATTAAGTAGATAGAATTAAATGATGAATTCAATAAAAAAAAGAATTTTCAAAATCGAATGAATGATAAACATTCTACAACAGGTTTATCAATACACCCGTTTTAGCCCTTTTTGGCCCTTTTTTCTAAAACAGAAGGGGCCACAAACCCTAAATACAAAACCAACATTCCTTTAGTGGATATAATCATCATATCAAAACTTCATAACAATTGGCAGGCCCACTACAACTTAATTTTTGGTTTAAATGACAAACTTTAAAAAACGGCGTTTTTGGCCCCTTTGACCCCTAAATTCTCAAAAACGGTAAGAGATATTGCAAATCTGATTGAAAAACACAGGCAGGGATTTTCACAAGGATTCCAATGAAAAAAAGATTTTGAAAATCGGACAACAAATAAAAAAGTCAATTTTTGGGGTGTGGCCCCTTTTTGACCCCCAGTAGCAATGTAACGGTCCAAGATACATCAAAGCCGTTGATACATTTTGTTGACAGAATTTATTGAGGAATACAATAAAAAAAGAATGATCAAAATCGGATGAAAATTAAACATTCTACAGACGTTTTGTCAATATACCCATTTTTGCCCCTTTTGGCCCTTTTTTCTTAAACGGTAGGGGCCAGAAACCCCAAATGCAATACCAACCTTCCTTTAGTGGTTATAAACATCATATCAAAATTTCATAACAATTGGTCAACCACAACTCAAGTTATTGCACGGAAACCAAAGTGTCTACAGACGACGACGACGACGACAACGACGACGACGACGACAACGACGACATCGCCATAACATAATACGATCGCAAAAATTTTGCGGTCGTATAAAAATCTGTCACCATTTTTGAGTTATTTGCAAAAAAAATGCAGTTCAACCTAATGTTCTATTTTTAGCCACAGCGGCCATGTTTTACAACCAATCAAAAAATCCCCACAACAGTTCTATTCACCTAATAATAATAAAAAATAATACCAAGTTTGGTTCCAATTGGACTTAAAGTGTCAGAGGAGTTAACATTTTCAATATAAGGAAATGCAGTTAAAATGCTCAATTTTGACGTTCCAAGGGCAATAACTCCTCAAAGGAAAGGTCCTACAACGTTGACCCTGTTACAAATTTTGTAGATCTTGATGCGCTTAACAATATGCAATTGAAATTTCTTAAGTATCTTGTATAGTTTTCAAGATATTGAGCTAAACAGGTGCAAAATTTGCAAAAAATCCACAAAAAGGGCAATAACTCCTGCATGGGTTGTTGGATTTTCTTCAAAATTTGAGAGCTGGTAGATCTTGAGGTGCTGATCACTTTTGTTACCCAATCAAAATTTTGAAATCTGTCACCGTTTTAGAGTTATTTGCAAAAAACTGCCATTTACCCCTATGTTCTATTTTTAGCCACAGCGGCCATGTTTTACGACCAATCGAAAATCCCCACATCAGTTCTATACACCTAATGCTAATAAACAACTATACCAAGTTTGGTTCCATTTGGACTTAAAGTGTCAGAGGAGGCAAAATCGATTTAACGTTGAAAGGGTCATAAGATTAATAAGGGTGTCATCTGACAATATGGTGGATCTAAAGTTGCTGATCACTTTTGTTCTCAATCAAAATCTAAAAATCTGTCACCCTTTTTGAGTTATTTGCAAAAAAATGCAGTTTAACCTAATGTTCTATTTTTAGCCACAGCAGCCAAATTTTACAACCAATCAAAAATCCCCACAACAGTTCTATACAACTTATAATAATAAACAATAATACCAAGTTTTTATATATGCACAAATAAAATAACAATGTTTAAATGGAAATTATTTAGTTCCATCTTACCAAATCAAGAAAAATTGTTTATCTGGCATCGAGTAAACACATCATTATGCCATTATTGCAAGTGCATAGACAATTATGAACACTTTTTTATTACTTGCTCGCTCCTTAAGCCCTTTTGGGCAAAGTTGTGTCAAGTCTTAAAGAAAGTAGGCTTTGAACAAAAAATCCAACTCAAGCATTTAATTATCGGATATAAGATCGAATATAGCGAGTACTGGGACTTAAATGTCTTTCTTACTTTTATTGGATATGCTATATATTTAGCTTTTTATAAGTCAGAACTCAGAACAAAACAAGTAAATATTTCCTCTATATTTGAGAGAGAACTCGGTTACTTTCTAAAATTTTCTATAAATAAAAATGTATTGACAGGAAAACTTTTAAAACTGTTTACACAACTTTAGTATATCAATATCAATCACGTCTAAAACATTTCAAATGTCATCTTAAAATTGCCAGAGCATCCACACTAATCTTAAATTATTTAAATCACTTACCAATAATGAACAATTATAATCCAAACTGTATTTTAAAAGGTATAATAGAAAACACGTGCTATCATCACAAAAGCGAAAGTAGAATTAAATTTAGCCGAAGTTACTGACCCGAAATGTAAAGGTCATATTGTAGAACAATTAATAAATGTTGTAAATTATTGAATGAATTTATTGTATTTGACTAACATTTTTGAATGTATAATTTTGTCTTGTGAAACCCTGTTCACAATGACATTAACATTACAGGGTACTTCATGAATGAAGCTGTAATTTGTGAAGTCATTGTAACAGCCAATACTGAATAAAACATTTTCACGGTAAAAAAAAAAAAAATAATACCAAGTTTGGTTCCATTTGGACTTAAAGTGTCAGAGGAGTTAACATTTTCAATATAAGGAAATGCAGTTAAAATGCTCAATTTTGACGTTCTAAGGGCAATAACTCCTCAAAGGAAAGGTCCTACAACGTTGACCCTGTTACAAATTTTGTAGATCTTGATGCGCTAAACAATATGCAATTTAAATTTCTCAAATATCTTGTATAGTTTTCAAGATATTGAGCTAAACAGGTGCAAAATTTGCAAAAAATCCACAAAAAGGGCAATAACTCCTACATGGGTTGTTGGATTTTCTTCAAAATTTCAGAGCTGGTAGATCTTGAGGTGCTGATCACTTTTGTTCCCAATCAAAGTTTTGAAATCTGTCACTGTTTTAGAGTTATTTGCAAAAAAACTGCCATTTACCCCTATCTTCTATTTTTAGCCACAGCGGCCATGTTTTACAACCAATCAAAAATCCCCACATCAGTTTTCTACACCTAATGCTAATAAACAACTATACCAAGTTTGGTTCAATTTGGACTTTAAGTGTCAGAGGAGTTAACGTTTTTTAATGTAATGAGGAAATGCTGTTAAAATGCTAAATTTTGACGTTCTAAGGGCAATAACTCCTAAATGGAAAGGTCCTACAATGTTGACCCTATTACATATTTTGTAGATCTTGATGTGCTTAACAATATGCAATTTAAATTTCTCAAATATCTAGTATAGTTTTCAAGATATTGAGCTAAACAGGTGCAAAATTTGCAAAAAATCCTCAAAAAGGGCAATAACTCCTACATGGGTTGTTGGATTTTCTTCAAAATTTCAGAGCTGGTAGATCTTGAGGTGCTGATCACTTTTATTCTCAATCAAATTCGACAAATCTGGCACCCTTTTTGAGTTATTTTTGAAAAAATGCAGTTTAACCTAATGTTCTATTTTTAGCCACAGCGGCCATGTTTTACAACCAATCAAAAATCCCCACATCAGTTCTATACACCTAATGCTAATAAACAACTATACTAAGTTTGGTTCCATTTGGACTTAAAGTGTCAGAGGAGTTAACATTTTCAATGTAATGAGGAAATACTGTTAAAATGCTTAATTTTGACGTTCTAAGGGCAATAACTCCTTAAAGGAAAGGTCCTACAACGTTGACTCTGTTACATATTTTGTAGATCTTGATGTGCTTAACAATATGCAATTTAAATTTCTCAAATACAAGAGGCTCCCAGGAGCCTGAATCGCTCACCTGACATATGTCAGAATTTTGATATCTGTCACCCTTTTTGAGTTATTTGCAAAAAAATGCAGTTTAACCTAATGTTCTATTTTTAGCCACAGCAGCCAAATTTTACAACCAATCAAAAATCCCCACAACAGTTCTATACAACTTATAATAATAAACAATAATACCAAGTTTTTATATATGCACAAATAAAATAACAATGTTTAAATGGAAATTATTTAGTTCCATCTTACCAAATCAAGAAAAATTGTTTATCTGGCATCGAGTAAACACATCATTATGCCATTATTGCAAGTGCATAGACAATTATGAACACTTTTTTATTACTTGCTCGCTCCTTAAGCCCTTTTGGGCAAAGTTGTGTCAAGTCTTAAAGAAAGTAGGCTTTGAACAAAAAATCCAACTCAAGCATTTAATTATCGGATATAAGATCGAATATAGCGAGTACTGGGACTTAAATGTCTTTCTTACTTTTATTGGATATGCTATATATTTAGCTTTTTATAAGTCAGAACTCAGAACAAAACAAGTAAATATTTCCTCTATATTTGAGAGAGAACTCGGTTACTTTCTAAAATTTTCTATAAATAAAAATGTATTGACAGGAAAACTTTTAAAACTGTTTACACAACTTTAGTATATCAATATCAATCACGTCTAAAACATTTCAAATGTCATCTTAAAATTGCCAGAGCATCCACACTAATCTTAAATTATTTAAATCACTTACCAATAATGAACAATTATAATCCAAACTGTATTTTAAAAGGTATAATAGAAAACACGTGCTATCATCACAAAAGCGAAAGTAGAATTAAATTTAGCCGAAGTTACTGACCCGAAATGTAAAGGTCATATTGTAGAACAATTAATAAATGTTGTAAATTATTGAATGAATTTATTGTATTTGACTAACATTTTTGAATGTATAATTTTGTCTTGTGAAACCCTGTTCACAATGACATTAACATTACAGGGTACTTCATGAATGAAGCTGTAATTTGTGAAGTCATTGTAACAGCCAATACTGAATAAAACATTTTCACGGTAAAAAAAAAAAAAATAATACCAAGTTTGGTTCCATTTGGACTTAAAGTGTCAGAGGAGTTAACATTTTCAATATAAGGAAATGCAGTTAAAATGCTCAATTTTGACGTTCTAAGGGCAATAACTCCTCAAAGGAAAGGTCCTACAACGTTGACCCTGTTACAAATTTTGTAGATCTTGATGCGCTAAACAATATGCAATTTAAATTTCTCAAATATCTTGTATAGTTTTCAAGATATTGAGCTAAACAGGTGCAAAATTTGCAAAAAATCCACAAAAAGGGCAATAACTCCTACATGGGTTGTTGGATTTTCTTCAAAATTTCAGAGCTGGTAGATCTTGAGGTGCTGATCACTTTTGTTCCCAATCAAAGTTTTGAAATCTGTCACTGTTTTAGAGTTATTTGCAAAAAAACTGCCATTTACCCCTATCTTCTATTTTTAGCCACAGCGGCCATGTTTTACAACCAATCAAAAATCCCCACATCAGTTTTCTACACCTAATGCTAATAAACAACTATACCAAGTTTGGTTCAATTTGGACTTTAAGTGTCAGAGGAGTTAACGTTTTTTAATGTAATGAGGAAATGCTGTTAAAATTCTAAATTTTGACGTTCTAAGGGCAATAACTCCTAAAAGGAAAGGTCCTACAACGTTGACCCTGTTACAAAATTTGTAGATCTTGATGCTCTTAACAATATGCAATTTAAATTTCTCAAATATCTTGTATAGTTTTCAAGATATTGAGCTAAACAGGTGCAAAATTTGCAAAAAATCCTCAAAAAGGGCAATAACTCCTACATGGAATGTTGGATTTTTTTCAAAATTCCAGAGCTGGTAGATCTTGAGGTGCTGATCACTTTTGTTCCCAATCAAAATTTTGAAATCTGTCACCGTTTTAGAGTTATTTGCAAAAAACTGCCAATTACCCCTATGTTCTATTTTTAGCCACAGCGGCCATGTTTTACGACCAATCAAAAATCCCCACATCAGTTCTAAGCACCGAATGCTAATAAACAACTATACCAAGTTTGGTTCCATTTGGACTTAAAGTGTCAGAGGAGTTAACATTTTCAATGTAATGAGGAAATGTTGTTAAAATGCTAAATTTTGACGTTCTAAGGGCAATAACTCCTAAATGGAAAGGTCCTACAATGTTGACCCTATTACATATTTTGTAGATCTTGATGTGCTTAACAATATGCAATTTAAATTTCTCAAATATCTAGTATAGTTTTCAAGATATTGAGCTAAACAGGTGCAAAATTTGCAAAAAATCCTCAAAAAGGGCAATAACTCCTACATGGGTTGTTGGATTTTCTTCAAAATTTCAGAGCTGGTAGATCTTGAGGTGCTGATCACTTTTATTCTCAATCAAATTCGACAAATCTGGCACCCTTTTTGAGTTATTTTTGAAAAAATGCAGTTTAACCTAATGTTCTATTTTTAGCCACAGCGGCCATGTTTTACAACCAATCAAAAATCCCCACATCAGTTCTATACACCTAATGCTAATAAACAACTATACTAAGTTTGGTTCCATTTGGACTTAAAGTGTCAGAGGAGTTAACATTTTCAATGTAATGAGGAAATACTGTTAAAATGCTTAATTTTGACGTTCTAAGGGCAATAACTCCTTAAAGGAAAGGTCCTACAACGTTGACTCTGTTACATATTTTGTAGATCTTGATGTGCTTAACAATATGCAATTTAAATTTCTCAAATACAAGAGGCTCCCAGGAGCCTGAATCGCTCACCTGACATATGTCAGAATTTTGATATCTGTAGCCGTTTTTGAGTTATTTGCAAAAAACTGCATTTTACCCCTATGTTCTAGTTTTAGCCATGGCGGCCATGTTTTACGACGAATCAAAAATCCCCACATCAGTTCTAAGCACCGAATGCTAATGAACAACCATACCAAGTTTGGTTGCAATTGGACTTATGGTGTCAGAGGAGTTAACGTTTTAAAAAGTTTACGGACAACGGACGACGGACGGACGACGGACGCCAAGTGATGACAATAGCTCACCTTCGGGTCAGGTGAGCTAAAAAGGACAATAACTCCTACATGGGTTGTTGGATTTTCTTCAAAATTTCAGGGTAGGTAGATCTTGAGGTGTTGATCACTTTTACCCTATGCCAGAATTTTAATATCTGTAGCCGTTTTTGAGTTATTTGCAAAAAACTGCATTTTACCCCTATGTTCTATTTTTAGCCATGGCGGCCATGTTTTACGACGAATCAAAAATCCCCACATCAGTTCTAAGCACCGAATGCTAATGAACAACCATACCAAGTTTGGTTGCAATTGGACGTATGGTGTCAGAGGAGTTAATGTTTTAAAAAGTTTACGGACGGACGACGGACGACGGACGATGGACGGACGACGGACGCCAAGTGATGACAATAGCACACATGACCCTTCGGGTCAGGTGAGCTAAAAACTGCATTTTACCCCTATGTTCTATTTTTAGCCATGGCGGCCATGTTTTACGACGAATCAAAAATCCCCACATCAGTTCTTTGGATTGAATCTGTGCAGCCGTTTCAGAGGAGAAGAAGTTTGAAGAAAAGTTAACGACGACAGACGACGACGACGGACGCCAAGTGATGGCAATAGCTGAGACACATGGCCTTTGGCCAGGTGAGCTAATAAAAAGCTACGCCGAGCACAGCATGATACGACTGCAACAAATCAAACCCTGTACGTTGGAGGCCCAATATGGATAGTCTATTGCTTTGGTCACATGCAGCCAATGGTGGACTAACAAAGCTTTTTGACACATGCATCCTGTGGTGGACTTTAAAAAGCATATTTGACACATTCATATATATCTACATCAACGTAAAATTGTAAAAAGTCTTGTTAATATATAAATCGATATGTTTTGCCCTCTGACCCCTAATTTCTCTTAAACGGTAAGAGATATTACAAATCTGACTGAAAAATACACAAGGATTTCAATGAAAAATTTGAAAATCGGACCAAAAATAAATAAAAAGAGCTACGCCGAGTGCAGCATGATACGACCGCAACAAGTTGAACCCTGTTTGTTGGAGGCCCAATATGGATAGTCTATTGCTTTTGTCACATGAAGCCCATGGTGGACTTACAAAACTTTTTGACACATGCATCCTGTGGTGGATTTTAAAATGCATATTTGACATATGTACGTTCTTTAACATCTATGAACTAATACAAAAATAAGCCTTATTTATATACATGTATTTCAAAATTGACATTTTTGGTCCTTTGACCCCTAATTTCTCAAAAATTGTAAGAAAGATATTGCAAATTAAGACAGAGAATTTCATAAGGAATCCAATGAAAACAGATTTTGAAAATTGGATCAAAATTTTTTTTAAATTTAATGAATTATAAACCATGTAAACATTCTACATCAGATTTGTCAATACACCTGTTTTAGCCCCTTTTGACCCTTTTTTTATAAAACATCAGGGGCCACAAACCCCAAATTCAATACCAACATTTATTTAGTGTATTAAAACTTCATAATAATTGGCTTGCCCACTTTAACTTAATTTTTGGTATAAGACTATTTACCTTGACAAACTTTAAAAAATGGTGTTTTTTGCCCCTTTGACCCCTAATTTGTTATAAATGGTTAAAGATATTGCAAATCTGATTGAAAAACATAGGCAGGGATTTTTGCAAGGATTCAAAAGAAAAAAAAAGATTTTGAAAATCGGACCACAAATAAAAAAGTCGATTTTTTGGGTGTGGCCCCTTTTTTGACCCTCTATAGCAATGTAACGGTGCAATTTTTATCAAAACCAGTGACACATTTAGTTGACAGAATTAAATGATGAACTCAATAAAAAAAGAATTTTCAAAATTGAATGAATAATAAACATTCTATAACAGTTTTGTCAATACACTCATTTTAGCCCCTTTTGACATTTTTTTCTAAAACAGCAGGGGCCACGAACCCCAAATTCAATACCAACATTCCTTTACTGGATATCATCATCATATTAAAACTTCATAACAATTGGCTGGCCCGCTTCAACTTTATTTTTAGTATAGAAGAAAATGAGATGTGGAATAAGTGTACGCGACACAACCTACATTATAAACGTATATTTTAAATATCCACAATGGAAAACAGCCAGCAGCCTTCAATGTGACCAGCGGTTGCTGCTCGCTGTTTTTCAATTGGCCCCTGGATTGAAAATAAAATACATATGATTCAAGCCCAATCCAAAAGTGCATTGAAAGACCCTCTTCTTGACAAAAAACAATTAACAAAAATTCGACTAAATACAAACATAAGCTTTGATAAAGATTCCTGGCTTGGGACAGGCACATTAAAATGTGGCGGGGTTAAACTAGTTTTTTTTTATAGTATATAACTATATGCCTAAACAGACTTTGAAAAATGGCGTTTTTGGCCCCTTAAACCTCTAATTTCTCAAAAACGGTTAGAGATATTTCAAATCTGATTGAAAAATGCAGGCAGGGATTTTTATAAGGATTCTAATGAAAAAAAGATTTTGAAAATCGGACCACAAATAAAAAAGTCAATTTTTTTAGTGTGGCCCCTTTTTGACCCCCTATAGCAATATAACGGTGCAATATATATTGAAACCGTTGACACATTTTGTTGACAGAATATAATGATGAATTCAATAAAAAAAGAATTTTCAAAATTGAATGAATAATAAACAATCTACAACAGTTTTGTCAATACATCCGATTTAGCCCCTTTTGGCCCTTTTTGCTAAAACAGTAGGGGCCACAATTTTTTAACTCTGAAAAATATATCAAAACCATTGACACATCTAGTTGACAGAATTTAATGAGCAATTAAACAAAAAAAAAAAAGAATTTTCAAAATTGAATGAATAAACATACTACATGTACAATAGTTTTGTCGATACACCCATTTTGACCCTTTTTTTCTAAAATCGTAGTGGCCAAAAACCCTAAATACAATACCAACCTTTTTTTCTGGATATTATCATCATATTGAAACTTCATAACAATTGGCTGGCCCACTAGAACTATTTTTTTTTTTTGTGTAAAACTATTTGCTTTAAAAAAACTGTTAAATAATGACAGTTTTTGCCCCTTTGACCCCTAATTTCTCAAAAATGGTAAGAGATATTGCAAATACGATTGAAAAACCTAGGCAGGGATTTTCACAAGGATTCCAATGAAAAAATGAAAAAAAAATAATTGAAAATCGGACCACAAATAAAAAAGTCTATTTTTGGGGTATGGCCCCTTTTTGACCCCTTGTCATGCTTGTAGCAATGTAACGGTGCAATAAATATCAAAATCATTGACACATTTAGTTGACAGAATTTAAAGAGGAATTCAATGAAAAAAAGAATTTTCAAAATCGAATGAATAACAAACATTCAACATTTGTACAACAGTTTTGTCAATACACCCGTTTCAGCCCTTTTTGGCCCTTTTTTCTAAAACGGTAGGGGCTACAAACCCCAAATACAATACCAACCTTCCTGGTTACAAACATCATATTAAAATTTCAAAACAATAAGTTGACATTTACTCAAGTTATCGCACGGAAACCAAATGTTCCCAGACGACAACGACGACGACATTGCCATAACATTATACGATCGCTACTATGTGATGAAGCTACATACATGTACCAAATATCAAGAGGCTGTGACATGTAAAGTCCAACAACTGTGAAAATGGTCAATTTTGACAATTAAGGGGAAATAACTCCTATAAGGAGTCGTCCCACAACTTTGACTCAATGGAGAGTTTTGTAGAGCTTTTGATGCTGAACAAGAGGCTCCGAGGAGCCTAAATCGCTCACCTGGTCTTGATGTCAACCCTATCTTTTGTAGAGCTAAATAAGCTGAACATTTAAGCAAGCAACAGTTTTTCCTTATCTACTATAGCTTTCATTCTATATGCCAAAAAACACAAAAAAAAACGCTATTTTAGGGGCCGTAACCCCTATAAAGGGTCATCTGACAACTTTAACCCTATGGAGACTTTTGTATAGCTTTATGCGCTGAACATTTAACATTCTCTATCTGCTATAGTTTTCATTCTAAAGGCCAAAAACATGAAAAAGGTTATTTTAGGGGCCATAACCCCTATTAAGGGTCATCTGACAACTTCGATTCTATTGAGACTTTTGTTGAGCTAAATAAACTGAACATTTAAGAAAGCAACAGCTTTTCTCTATCTGCTATAGTTTTCATTCTATAGGCCAAAAACATGAAAAAGATTGTTTTAGGGGCCGTAACCCCTATAAGGGGTCATCTGACAACTTCGACACTATGGAGACTTTTGTAGAGCTAAATGAGCTGAACATTTAAGCAAGCAACAGCTTTTCTCTATCTGCAATAATTTTCATACTACAGGGCAAAAACATGAAAAAACTTTTTTTTTTCACCTTTAAGGGGCTGTTATCCCTATAAGGGACCAAATAGAGACTATAGTAGAACTTTTGATGCTGAAGCAGTAGGGTGGCATCAGATTTCATCTATCTCTTATTCTTTTTGATTTACAAGCCAAAAACAGTAGTCTGACCCCCCCTGGTCTATTTTTAGCAACAGCAGCCATGTTTTTCAAAAATCCCCACAACAGTTCTGTGGAGGATACCCTAAAGTACCACCAGACCAAATTTGGTTTGAATCTGTGCAGCGGTTTCAGAGGAGAAGAAGTTTGAAGAAAAGTTAACGACGACGGACGCCAAGTGATGGCAATAGCTCACATAGCCTTTGGCCAGGTGAGCTAAAAAGGAAAGTTGCTTCAGATTTTCTCTATCTCTTATACTTTTTGAGCTACAAGCTAAAAACAAGAGGCTCCCAGGAGCCTGAATCGCTCACCTGGTCTTGATATCAACCCTATGATGAACTTTGAAAAGCTTAATAAGCTGAATATTTAAGCAAGCAACAGCTTTTCTCTTTCAGCAATAGTTTTCATTCTGTAGGCCAAAAACGTGCAAAATGTTATTTTAAGGACCATCTAAACACTTTTACTCTATAGAGACTTTTGTTAAGAGCTTAATGAACTGAACATTTAAGCAAGCAACCATTTTTCTTTATCTGCTAAAGTTTTCATTATATAAGCCAAAAACATGAAAACATGTTAATTTAGGGGCTGTAATCTCCATAAGGGGTCATCTGACAGCTTTGACCCTATGGAGACTTTTGTAAAGCTAAATGAGCTTAACATTTAAGCAAGCAACAGCTTTTCTCTATCTGCAATACATGTAGTTTTCATTCTATAGGCCAAAAACACTATTTTTTTCCTTTAAGGGGCTGTAACCCCTAAAAGGGATCATCTGACAGCTACAACACTATGGAGACTTTTGTAGAGCTAAATTAGCTGAACATTAAAGCAAGCAACAGCTTTTCTATATCTGCAATAGTTTTCATTCTATAGACCAAAAACACTATTTTTCGCCTTTTAGGGGCTGTAACCCCTATAAGGGGTTATCTGACAACTTCGACCCATTGGAGACTTTTGTAAAGCTAAATGAGCTGAACATTTAAGCAAGCAACAACTTTTCTCTATCTGCAATAGTTATCATTCTATCAGTGTTCAATCTAGAAATTGGCCACAGGGGGCCATGCTGGCCCACATAACTCACCATAGGGGGCCATAATTTGTAGGTAGGGGCCAATCATATAAAACCTTTAGAATGGAGTGTGCAATGGACAAAAAGTGAGCCTGCTTATGTTTCAGTTTTTAAGACAAAATAAAGGGATAAATTGGGACTTATAGTTATACCTGAAGCAAAGTTCTACCATAAGTTGTTTTATAATATTCCTGTATAAATTAATGTGTACGTGTCTAGTCTAGTTTATTGGTTAATGTCCTTTAACCAACCATCCTGAAAGTATTTATGTTTGGCAAGATTTGATTTCGAGCTTGATGTATTGCCGATTATGCAGTTTCAATAATTTCTTTGTCAGCTTCCTCTGGCATGGCACCTGCGTTATTATGATTACCGCGGTTTTAGCTTGTTTCACTCCTAGGAGAGTTAATTATGCTTCATAAATGATGAAGCATGAGCAACACGTCCGACAAAATCAATAATATTGACTACGTGATATACACGCTTGAATTATTATTATATTGTACCTGATAAAAAGCGTACTTAGGATCAAGCATTTATTCTGTACATTTCGGGTAAATTTCAAAGGAACTTTCTCAAGCAGTTGAATTTCCGGTAAAATTGAAGGGACTTTCTCAAAACAATGAAAATTACGTTGCGCCAGTAATGACCCAGGAGAGACTTTCCAGTGCGTCAATTGAACGGATATGGCGCAATGGCGCGCTCTAGATTGAACACTGTTCTATAGGCCAAAAACACTATATTTTTAGCCTTTAAAGGGCTGTAACTCCTTTAAGGAGTCATCTGACAACTTCGACCTTATGGACACTTTTGTAGAGCTAAATGAGCTGAACATTAAAGCAAGCAACAGCTTTTCTCTATCTGCAATAGTTTTCATTCTATAAGCCGAAAACATGAAAAAACGCTATTTTTCACCTTTAAGGGGCTGTAACCCCTATAAGGGATCATCTGACAACTTTGATCTAATGGAGACTTTTGTAGAACTTTTGATGCTGAAGCAGTAGGGTGGCATCAGATTTCATCTATCTCTTATACTTTTTGATTAACAAGCTAAAAACAGTACTCTGACCCCCCTGGTCTTTTTTTAGTAACGGTGGCCATGTTTTTTTGACGGATCAAAAATCGAAACACAAGTTTGGTGCAGGACACCCTAAGAATCATTCATACCAAGTTTCATTAAATTCTGTTCAGTAGTTTCAGAGAAGAAGATTTTTGAAAAATTGTTAACGGACGACAGACGACGACAGACGACGACGACGACGACGACGACGGACGCCAAGTGATGGTAATAGCTCACATGGACCTTCGGTCCAGGTGAGCTAACTATGGTCTGACCCCCCTGTTCTATTTTAAGTAACGGCAGCCATGTTGGTTTATCGACGTTCACAAATTTCACAAACTTGGTAGAGGACATCCTCAAGATGAAGTGTACAAAGTTTCAAAGCAATCCCATTGATGGTTTCAGAGAAGAAGATGTTTGGACAGACAGATGGACGGACGGACGGACAACGGACGCTTAACGATGACAATAGCTCACATGACCCTTCGGGTCAGGTGAGCTAAAAAGGGAAAACAAAAATATACATTGTATCTGCTACTTGACAAGAATAAACTTGCAACAAAATTGTCAAAATCGGACAAGAATTAAAAAAGTTTTGATTTCTGCCCCTTTTGGCCCCTTATTACGTAACAGGTGAAAAAGGGGTGGGGTCGCAAAAATAAATTCTCAAATTTGGATTCGCTACTTTACAAAAATAAACTAGCAAAAAAAATTTCAAAAACAAACCAGAAATAAAGAAGTTTTGATTACGGCCCCTTTTGGCCCCTAATTACAGAACAAGTGAAAAAGGGGATGGTTGCAAAAATTAATTCTCAAATTTGGATTTGCTACCTGACAAGAATAAACTTGCAAAAAAAAAAATTCAAAATCGGACCACAAATAAAAAAGTTTCGATTTTGACCCCATTTGGCCCCTAATTAAGGGGGAAAAAAGGGGGGTCGCAAAAATTAAGTCTCAATTTTGTATCCGCTATTTGACAAAAACAAACATGCAAAAAAAAATTTCAAAATCGGACCACAAATAAAAAAGTTTTTATTTTTTCCCCTTTTGGCCCCTAATTACACAAAGGGGAAAAAAGGGCGCAAAAAATCATTAGGTTCATTCTTTTATTGTAAGAAACATTCTTGACAAATTTCACAGCAATAGGCCGACTAGGACCAAAGTTATGGTGGAAACAAATAAAATATTATAAATTTTTGCCCCTTTTGGGCCCTTAATTTCGAAACAAAAAAGGGGGGACCCCCAAAATCAATCCCACTCATTCTTGTATGGTAAGGAACATCACTGTCAAATTTCATAGCAATCGGATAACTAGAACTAAAGTTATTGTGGAAACAAACAACAAGAGGCTCCCAGGAGCCTGAATCGCTCACCTGGTCTTGAGTCAACCCTAAACATGTAAACACTTTTCTAGAGCTAAATGAACTGAACATATAAGCAAGCAACAGCTTTTCTCTATCTACTATAGTTTCATTCAATAGGCCAAAAACATGAAAAAATGTTATTTTAGGGGCCGTAACCTATATAAGGTTTCATCTGACAACTTCGATCCTATGGAGAATTTGTAGAGCTTTATGAGCTGAACATTTAAGCAAGCAACAGCTTCTCTCTATCTGCTATAGTTTTCATTCACTAAGCCAAAAACATGAAAAAACGTTATTTTAGGGGCCGTTACCCCTATAAGGGGTCATCTGACAACTTTGATCCTATAAAGACTTTTGTAGAGCTTAATGAGCTGAACATTTAAGCAAGCAACAGCTTCTCTCTATCTGCTATAGTTTTCATTCCATAGGCCAAAAATATGAAAAAATGCTATTTTTCACCTTTAAGGGGCCGTAACTCCTATAAGGGGTCATCTGAAAACTTCAACTCAATAGCGACTTTTGTAGAGCTTTTGATGCTGAAGCAGTAGCAAGGCATCAGATTTCATCTACCTCTTATACTTTTTGATTTACAAGCCAAAACAGTAGTCTGACCCCCCTAGTCTATTTTTAGTAACGGCGGCCATGTTGTTTGGACGGCGGTCACCATTTGTGCAATCTTGGTAGAGGACATCCCATAGATGAAGTGTGCAAAGTTTCAAAGCAATCCCTTCAGTCATTTCGGAGGAGAAGATTTTCAAAGAAAAGTTAACGACGACGACGACGACGGACGACGACAGACGACGACGGACGATGACGGACGCCAAGTGATGGCAATAGCTCACATGGACCTTCGGTCCAGTTGAGCTAAAAAAGTGGTATTTTTGGCCCTTTTTTGGCCCCTAATTTCTAAACGAAAAAGGGGGGACCCCAAAAATCAATTCCATTCATCCTTTTATGGTAAGGAACATCATTGTCAAGTTTCATAGCAATCGGATAACTGGAACTAAAGTTATTGTGGAAACACTAAAAATTTAACAGACAACGACGAAGGCATCATACAATAATAAGTCCCCAAATTTTCGAATGCGGTCGTATAAAAACTATGAAATAGTCAATTTTGACAATTAAGGGGAAATCACACTTAAAAGAAGTCGTCCAACAACTTTGACTCAATGAATAGTTTTGTAGAGCTTTTGATGCTAAAGAAGAAGATTGCTTCAGATTTTCTCTATCTCTTATACTTTTTGAGCTATAAGCAAAAAACTATGGTCTGATCCCCCCTCTCCTATTTTTAGTAATGGTGGCCATGTTGGTTGGTCGACATTCACAAATTTCACAAACTTGGTAGAGGACATCCTAAAGATCAAGTGTACTAAGATTTAAGCAATCCCATAAGCGATTTCAGGGAAGAAGATGTTTAAATAAAAGTTAACGGACAGAAGGACTAGGGATGGATGGATGGACAACGGACGCCTAATTATGACAAAAGCTCACATGATTCTTTGGGTCAGGTGAGCTAAAAATGTGTGTTCATAGGTTATATACAAATGTATGACTTTGCCTATCACAAAGTCTCCGGTTTCAGGTAAACTGAGAAACTAAAGGAAAAAAACGAAATGAAAAGAAAATGTATTCGGTAAAGCAAGATAACGAAATTGGTACAATATGAAAACAAAAACAGTAAAATAAGAAAACGAAATCAGTGAAATCAGTAAAGTAAGAAAAAGAAATCAGTAAAATGAAAAAAAAACAACAGTTAACACTAAAGTACAAAATGTATGTCTCGACTGCTTGCACCATCAGAAACAATCATTCTTTCTTACTTCCACTATATTTTGAATTTACATGGATTTTCAGTTTCTAAGATCAAAAGATGTTTATAGAACTTAAACATTGGTAATATATGCAATAAAAATAATCAAAGTCTAAAACCAGAAAATCAAGGTCAAGGTCAAAAGATGGGGATGCAACTGTGCTAAGCTATTACTTGGGCATATGCATACCAAGTTTCATCAACCTAGGACCTATAGTTCTTGAGATAAGGAGGTGCTCAGAAAACTTTTCCATTGCTATTATATGTATTGAAAATTGTCAAAGTTACTCAACCAGAAAAGCAAGGTAAAGGTCAAAAGATGGGGATGCAACTGTGCTAAGCTACTACTGGGGCAAAATGTTATGGTTGACCTATTTTGATGAAATTTGGTATTCAAGTAGACTTAAAGGTTCTGAGTATGAATCTTCAGTCAAAAAAAAAATCGAGCTTTTCGTTATATAGCACGAAATGTAAAAAATGACCGATTTTTATGAAATTTGGTATTCAAGTAGATTTAAGGGTCCTCTGTACGAATCTGTGGTAAAATTATCTTGAAGTAATTTGCATCGATATATAACTTATTTCACATGCGACACAACCAATAAGTGGTTCTCTGGTTTTATTTTATTCCTGCTTATTTCTGGTGAAACCATTCAAGGCATCCATCTCAGACTACAGATGCTGCAGTGTGGACATAAGTGAAACTGTGCAGTGGTTCCATTCTGCATTTTTATGCCCCATCTACAAAAGTAGAGGGCATATAGTGTTTGGGTCTGTTCGTCCGTCCGTTCGTCCATCCGTTCGGATGTCCGTCCCAAATCCCATATTTCCAAATTTGCACTTACTGACAAATGCCATATCAATCATATTGGTATGGTAGGTGCATCTAGTGATGATAAGAACATTGCATGCTTCGGATGCTGGATGTGACCTATATTTTCTGCATGAATGATCATGTACAGAAAAATGGTTAAAGTCTATTCCCTCTAACTGACAAGTGCTACATCAACCATATTGGTATGGTATGTGCACCTAGTGATATTAAGCACAATGCATGCTTCGGATGCTGGCAGTGACCTATATTTTCTGCATGAATTACCACTTATAGAAGAATTCCTTCTTACTGACAAATGCCATAGTAACCAAATTGGTATGGTACGTGCACCTAGTGATGCTTAGCACAATGCATGCTTCGGATGCTGGATGTGACCTATATTTTCCGCACGAATGACCACTTATAGAAGAATGGTTCAAGTCCATTCCTCCTTACTGACAAGTGCCATACCAACCAAATAGGTATGGTAGGTGCACCTAGTGATGCTTAGCACAATGCATGCTTTGGATGATGGATGTGACCTATATTTTCCACATGGCTGGCCTCTTACAGAAGACTGGTTAAAGTCCATTCCCACTTACTGACAGGTGCCACATCTACTCTATTGGTATGATAGGTGCACCTAGTGATGCTAAGCACAATGCATGCTTCAGATGCTGGCAGTGACCTATATTTTCTGCATGAATTACCACTTATAGAAGAATGGTTCAAGTCCATTCCTTCTTACTGACAAATGCCATAGTAACCAAATTGGTATGGTACGTGCACCTAGTGATGCTTAGCACAATGCATGCTTTGGATGCTGGATGTGACCTATATTTTCCGCACGAATGACCACTTATAGAAGAATGGTTCAAGTCCATTCCTCCTTACTGACAATTCCATACCAACCAAATAGGTATGGTAGGTGCACCTAGTGATGCTTAGCAGAATGCATGCTTTGGATGATGGATGTGACCTATATTTTCCACATGGATGGCCTATTAAAGAAGACTGGTTAAAGTCCATTCCCACTTACTGACAGGTGTCACATCTACTCTATTGGTATGATAGGTGCACCTAGTGAAGCTAAGCACAATACATGCTTCGGATGCTGGCAGTGACCTATATTTTCTGCATGAATTACCACTTATAGAAGAATGGTTCAAGTCCATTCCTTCTTACTGACAAATGCCATAGTAACCAAATTGGTATGGTAAGTGCACCTAGTGATGCTTAGCACAATGCATGCTTCGGATGCTGGATGTGACCTATATTTTCCACACGAATGACCACTTATAGAAGAATGGTTCAAGTCCATTCCTCCTTACTGACAAGTGCCATACCAACCAAATAGGTATGGTAGGTGCACCAAGTGATGCTTAGCACAATGCATGCTTTGGATGATGGATGTGACCTATATTTTCCACATGGATGGCCTCTTAAAGAAGACTGGTTAAAGTCCATTCCCCCTTACTGACAGGTGCCACATCTACTCTATTGGTATGATAGGTGCACCTAGTGATGCTAAGCACAATGCATGCTTCGGATGCTGGCAGTGACCTATATTTTCTGCATGAATTACCACTTATAGAAGAATGGTTCAAGTCCATTCCTTCTTACTGACAAATGCCATAGTAACCAAATTGGTATGGTACGTGCACCTAGTGATGCTTAGCACAATGCATGCTTTGGATGCTGGATGTGACCTATATTTTCCGCACGAATGACCACTTATAGAAGAATGGTTCAAGTCCATTCCTCCTTACTGACAATTCCATACCAACCAAATAGGTATGGTAGGTGCACCTAGTGATGCTTAGCAGAATGCATGCTTTGGATGATGGATGTGACCTATATTTTCCACATGGATGGCCTATTAAAGAAGACCGGTTAAAGTCCATTCCCACTTACTGACAGGTGCCACATCTACTCTATTGGTATGATAGGTGCACCTAGTGATGCTAAGCACAATGCATGCTTTGGATGCTGGCAGTGACCTATATTTTCTGCATGAATTACCACTTATAGAAGAATGGATAAAGACCATTCCTTCTTACTGACAAATGCCATAGTAACCAAATTGGTATGGTACGTGCACCTAGTGATGCTTAGCACAATGCATGCTTCGGATGCTGGATGTGACCTATATTTTCCGCACGAATGACCACTTATAGAAGAATGGTTCAAGTCCATTCCTCCTTACTGACAAGTGCCATACCAACCAAATAGGTATGGTAGGTGCACCTAGTGATGCTTAGCACAATGCATGCTTTGGATGATGGATGTGACCTATATTTTCCACATGGCTGGCCTCTTAAAGAAGACTGGTTAAAGTCTATTCCCACTTACTGACAGGTGCCACATCTACTCTATTGGTATGGTAGGTGCACCTAGTGATGCTTAGCACAATGCATGCTTCGGATGCTGGCAGTGACCTATATTTTCGGCATGAAGGAGCAGAATGAGAGGAATGGTTAAGTTATAGTCCATTCCTTCTGACTGACAATTGCTTTAATAGCAACCATGTTGATGCTTTAGTGATTGTGGAAAAAAATAAATGTTGCGATATGGGGCACAGTGTTCCAGCTAGGCTGTTTTCAAAGGGCGGTCCGCCTGCCTGCCTTTGCCTCCGCCCGATTGCCCTTTTCAGGATACCTGCCGGTTTTTATCTCCGCCCTGCCCTTTTTGATCGTACATTTGCCTTTTTTCAGTAAATCATACAGTTTGTGTATTGAGAATGAAGCCATTTGGATAATTGAATGGCATATTTACAACCCCAAGCCAATCAACAAATTAAATAAACATTTGTTCTCTAGTCAATTAATTAAGGTATCTATTTTGATAAATCAATTTCAATTACAGGTAAGTTGTCCGATTGCACAGTAAATTTCTCTGCCTCGGTAATGATATTTCTGAACAAATCAGAATCTGAACCCATCTGGATGTTTTCTATTAAAAAACAACATTAAATGTGCACTTTTATTGAAAAATAGAAACGATGTTGATGGATTTGTGAAATGCTCCATCATATTTATTTGTTTACAAATAATGACAGGAAGCGGAAGTTTTAAACTAAACACGAACTCTGACCGGAATGGTACTAAATCTCCGGATTTTACTAGCTCAAATGGGTTTTCTTAATTTTTTCTTGGGCTGACATTCAAGCTTTTTATCACTGATAGCATGTAATGAAAAGTCTGTCTTGTTATATAACAAGAGGCTCCCCTTGAGCCTAAAAATGCATGTTTTTTGTTAAAAAGAATGTATGCTGTATTTGATTGTTATTAGCTACATTTGTATGCCCTTTTGAAAAATGAAGTCAACGCATGAATGTGCCCTTTTTAAAAATTCATCCCTGCCCTTTTCAAATCCTGGCTGGAACACTGGGGCATTATGTCTTTTGGACATATTCTTGTTTCCCTTTGAATCTACATGCATTTTAAGTTCCTTCTATGTCTTGGGATATTAAACACTACTTGACTAAACTAATGTTAATGCTGTTGTATAAAATTTGTGTCGGCAATTATGCATCCTATTCAGCATAAAATTTTTAAAAAGTTGCAGGAGCAGTTGACTATAAAATATCTTATAAATGTAAATCTCTAACACGAGGTTTGCTGTAATAATAAAGGCCGTAACAATAAGAAAAAAAATATTGTTACAGTCGTAATTGATTCGGTCCCTGTCCCGTCATCCATTCCCGAATTCATTTTCTTATTTTACTGTTTTCGTTTTCATATTTTACCAATTTCGTTTTCTTTTCATTTCTCA
>CAXARO010001068.1:0-91382 GCA_963971305.1 Arcuatula senhousia
ATGAGCCACAGATGGCCTTCCCGTTCTTAAAATACCAACCAACATGATGAATGATATCATGGACATGGACCGGGTTAGTCCTGGTTTGCCCACTTTTAATTAGCTTTTCGATTAATTAGAATCTAGCTAACAGCGCTTTAAAAGTCTACGAAAGAGCACTTAGAAACCTGATATCAGGATGTGGCCGATTTGCTCACAAAGCGACTGGGATTTGTGCTCTATGTGTTTGAACGGGTATCATACTCTTACTCTTTGTTTGTCAAGTCTTCCATAGCGGAATGGTTAGCGTTGTGGACTTTGATGGGAGAGACTATGGGTTCGAATCCAACTATGGACAAAACAATTTTTATTATCGATTTAGATTTATTATACAAGTTATACGATCAGAATGGTTTGAATCAAGCAGTCGGTAGTCACAAGCTTAATGACATTGCCTGAGAAGAACAAGATTGCGGGTTCGAATCCAGACACGACATAAATTGTCAAAAATGTGCCGAATTTTATACCTGCTTCATTTTTCCCTTCGATCATTGACTTAGAAAATGTCACGTAAAGTTAAAAAAATTACTATAATTAACTGACAGTCCAATATTAGATATTAAGTACAAAAACAGTCCAATGTTAAGTACTGCATTAACAATGACATGACGTCACAACTGTGTTTTAAAGCATGCTAAATTGTCCGATCCTACTCATCTTTGCCCTATCCAGTGCCGGGGAGTCCATTTCATCCACTCCATCATCATTTCATGTTCATTTTATCACAAACCAATATATCTAAAAATATTTTTTTGGAATTGATACATGTATTATGACAGTGAGTTAAATTTAAGTTCAAAGATAATAAGCATGTGACATATTCAAGTGTTTATCATGAGAAAATATACGAATGTTTGATTGGGCGGTCTAAAATCTGGCTCAGGAGGTTGCTCATAGATGTCTCCTTATCCTATTCCTAATGAAAGCTTCGAACCTATCATTTGCGTCCATGTTATTTATATTTAAGTACATGTACAAAGATTTTTTTTCTCTTTTCGAAATAAAATTTAATGAAAATAAAATAAAATGTAAAATGAAATAAATAAATTCAATTTTTCTTTTCTTTATTAAAAGTCTTTACCTTTTTACGCAATATTCAATGAATATATGTCAATCGTTATTACTAATGGTTTAAAATATGTGAAATATCATTGACCCCCCCCCCCAAACATCTTGCACTAAAATTGTGATTAACCAAGAACTCAAACAAAGTTTTACGGACGTACGGACGGTCAAGGGTAATCCACATCCGTAATTTCGCCCATCAGGAGTTTAAGCCAGTATATGTGGACAGTTCAATAATCTAACGTTATACTCCCATGAACAGCCCCACTCCAAATAGAAAGAAAGAAAGGAAATAATATGCGGAAATAACGTAAGTCAATAGTTTTCGCAATTATTCGTGACCAAAAAAATGTTTAGTACTCTTATCAAGGAATTAGATCAAATAATGATATTCATTTGCTCTAATTGCACAAATAGTTATCCCACTCAGTGCCCCTCACATCTAATTTGCATAAAGAACAGTTAGCTCCGCCTCTCAGGTGCCCTGTGTCATGAATAGTTGTGTCGTTTCAATATTCCCTTTCAGTTTTTTCGCTTTCAAAATGATTACACAAATCATATTTGAAATAAAATGAATTTAATTTTGTTTTTCTTAATAAAATAATGTGGGTTTCATTCAAAATATTGCTATTTGACGATGTAAAACTAAAATAAAATAATTTATCTCATTTGCATATGGGCATCTAGAAACTGTCAATTAACGGAAATGATGTCCATAGAACATCAACGCAGTATTGTGTAGTTAGCAAAGGGAGATAGCAGACGTGGCGGACGGGACAGAGATTTTTCTACTCCCCCATCACTATTTGTGTGTTTTGAATTTCAATGGGGGATTACGGACTTTCTCTGGCCAAAAACATATCAGGATTACAAGGTAAAATACACAACAAACTCCAATTTTCGTCGGAAACATCACCAACACGTACGATGCAAGATGAAATTTCTGACAGATCAGTTAACAAACAGCTGCAATCCTCAGATAAGTCTAATAATAATTCATCTAACAATCAAAATGGGGATTTAAATAGGATTTCTAAAAGTGAAAATTCTGAGTTAAATTTTCAGTCGATCGATGAAAAAGGTTTGAACAATTCTCTTCAAGGACTTGATCAGCCACCATCGTCAACAGCTGTCGCATCTTCACATTCCTCAAATGACACGGCACTGTGGTCAAATTCCACAAGCAATGAATCTTATTTACCAGGATACCAATCTTTAAATGGCTCTGTTGCGTTTCAACAGTTTCCTCCAACCCAAAGTAGCATTTACAACAGCTCAGTATCATCCCATATGGGAGTAAACATGCACCAACAAAGTAGAAGAGCCATTACTGCTCAACATAACCTTCAGAACAATAAACCTCAACCTAGCATGGTGTTAAATAGCAATGCCAAACCATTTACCAGCAACTGGAGTACACAACAACAATGGTCATCGGTACAAAATCAACCTCAAAATATGGCTTCATGGAATAGTATGACACAACCAGGCCAGAGAAGGTCAATGCCTAATATGAACCCATTTTTGAAAAAGAGTTCAATTTCTCAACAGTTTGCTAATCAAGGTTTTCTTGCCCCTTCCAAATTCCGTCGTAGTACATCGTTTCCAGGTCAGATGCACCAAGCTGCCATGATGAAACCAAACTATGATTCGACATCTATTGATGATCTTCAGAGAGAGAGCCTACTTAATTATCAGGTATGTTATTTTTGTTGTGCCAGGTAAACTGTTGATCATAATCTGCACCATATGCCATACATCATTATGATTACATTCCATAGATATTTGTGTATTGCATGTGAATTATATGCATTTGTACATCATGTACATTAAATTGTCATTTTCATTCTATTTTTCAAACATGATTTATTACTTGTACATGAACATGGATGTCATAATCATTTAATGACTTTAGAATATATTTGAAGTAAAAATGCCATTGAATGGTGATGTATTATAGACATACATGTATACAATTCACCAGTACCAGAAGTTTGTAAATGGCCTGTGTCCATCCCTAGTAAGGTGAAATCATGTAAAAATGGTTTTGGTAAATATTTGTGTTTCAATACGATAATTTATACTACAATAATAGAAAATAAGGAATTTAGATCTGATAGCCCAGGTTTCATTTTTTGACCATTTGCTCTATATTTTCAACTTATGTTAAAGTATTTTAGTAGCCCAGCTGAAAATTTAGTAGGCATGGGCGACTGGGCCACTGCCAATATTTTCCTGTTAATGCTAAGCAGGTTAAGGAGACTTGCCTAAAACAAATACATGTACAGCATAAGAAATATTGAAATGTATTTGACAATACAATTGTATCTGATTTATCAACTGGGTAAAAAGTTGAAGAATTAATTGAATAACTTGCACTAAAGCATGCCAGGAAAAGAAATTATCTTTTCCTCCATGATGGGAAGTTTTTTGGATTTGTTTCCAGACTGCATACATGTAATAAGCTTTTGAACAACTTGATAGAATTTCATGAAACTTTAACAGATGAAGCCTTCAATTTTAGAAAAAATGGAAAATGGATATTGTTTTTTGGGTACATGTATATACAATGTACAAAAATGTAGTTCAAAGGTCAAGGTCACATTAGTTTGACCTATATGCTAAGCACTTTAAGCAGGCACTTGTTTCATGAAAAAAAAAATATACATGTAAGCTATTGGGCTCCTTCAATAGCTCAAAAGGTAAAAATCATGCTTGGTTTGCTCACTGAAAGGATTTTAACCAGTGATTCCGAAGTATTTGTTTCTCTTTTACTGGAAATGTCCTGTAATTGGAAAAATTCAAAATATTTTACTGGACCAACAGAGATTCCCAATGACGTCGGACCGACGGACAAATACGGTAAGAATTCAGTCGTTCCGGTGAAAAATCGTATCTGCTGGACAGGAAGTCATTAAAAATTTCGCTGTTACCATAACATTGCTATATCCTGTAAAAAACTGTTCGGTCTGGTAAAAGCAAAAGCTTTACCAGACTGAATGTCTGGTAAAGTCATTTTCACCTTGGGAATCTCTGGATCAAGAAAATTTTTAACCAGATTTGTCTTGCGTCCGACGGACTTTCGGAATGACTGTAGATGATAAAGAGATGTTACCAGACATTTTGTTTGGTCCCACTCCTGTGAATTTTGTTTCAGTCCTGAACTTGTATAGTAGTGCTTTATACTACCAAGGCTAAAATCCTTGTTCTCAGACTAATTCATATAGTGATAATTACATGTACAGTACCTCTACATTCACATACATTTTGTATTTATAATAAATGTCATGCAAGAATGACAACATTGGATCACACTTTTTGTAAAAAAAAATGTTACATGTACATTGTAATTGTTTATTTTGTAGGACCGTAACTCCTTAGATTTATTAAAGTTTACAGCATTTGAAACTCAGCTACTAGACATCATGAAATCAACTGGTGATTCCAGTGATATTCTCAAAGGTAATATATAAATACATGTAAATGTGATTAGACATTTAATCATGATACAGTGTCAAAGTGAATTGTGAAACAAGCTATGGGGAGAAAGGTTGTCTTTTAATTCTTACATATCAGAAAGAATAAAAACACATGTATTGCACATCTACATGTACATGTACATATAAATATTTATGATCAATCATTGGAAACGATTACTGAACCATCCATTAAGCCTATAGATGTTTTACATGCACTTATAAGATTAAAGATTTGTTGGAGGTGACCTCTAGATCTGAGTAAATGGCACAGGCCATAATAACATAAACTTTATAAATTTCGAATAATTTCCTAGTAGTCGGTACTCAGTAGTGAAGATTTTGAATATTCTTCATGTTGAGCATGTTAAGGAGACTTTCCTAAAACAAATATTAAGAATATTGAACTATTCAACAAGTCAGAATCTACAAGTACATGTAATTCATAAGATCATTATTGGGGGGGGGGGCTGGACAGGGGGGTCCTTTTCCCCCGCTCCCAGCCCGATCCACCTCTGCTCCCCGCCCCTTCCATCCCAGCTCCCCGTCTTCTCAACCCCCGTACCCCCTTCTCCTCTGTCTGCCCCTGTACCCCCACTCCCCGACCATACCAACCCCGCTCACCACCCCCTCATCCCCCGTACCACCGTCCCCCCTGTCCGCCCCCACATTATTGCAGGGAAAGTAAATTGTTCATGCCAACCATACATGCTAAGTTCAGTCTTTTATCTTTCACATAAATAAGATCCCAATTACTCTGTAGTGCAATTCATAGATATTACCATAAAAAGCATATAGCTTAGAAGTGCCAATATTCTGAGAAAATTACTCCTGAAATTACATTGAATTGAAATCAATGGAAATCATCAAGTTTTGGACTGAATTTATTTCCAACTTTAATCCAGTAATCACATTTATTCACCATAGGCTTTTATAGATTTTTTACACAATTACACAAATTGATATTTTATTATGCATGTTCCTTGTTAATATTGGAAAAGGCATTTTATTTATTTCTATTTATAATGATTTTAAAGCCCTGGGCTGGGATGAAATTTTAGAATGGAAGACAGACACCTGACTTGGGATTTTCACAATGAACCAAAACTTAACCTCCCAAAAGGTTTTTATCTGGTCGGGGGCAGGTCATTGCCAATTTTGAAGACTTTTTGCCAGTGAAGCAGTCAAATTGCGAAAATTTAGATGCAAACCTGGAATTGGTTTTTTCAACAGGACCCTAAGTACCACCCATTATAATAATCGATTTTATATGGTCTTATATTTCTGTGACAGTGTGTGATAATTTCTGATTTTCAGATAAACAATAAATTAAAGTTTGCTTTAAAAGATAACACTAATGCTATAAGAAATAGGGGAAAATCTTAAGCTTTATTCAAATTTGTTTATAGGAAAACAGATTTATGGTTTCCCTGATAGGAACATGATGCTTGAAGATGATTCTTTAGATCAGACAGTAGCTAGCCTTACAGCAAGAGGATCTCCACAGGGGGAGAGAATTGAGCGCTTCTCTCGGAAAGTTTTTGTTGGCGGTCTACCGCCCGACATTGATGAAGGTATGTACAACTTAAAAATAAGAAGGATCTAATGTAAAAAAATCAATGGCAATATCTTGAAATACACGCAAGTTAACTATTTATTTGAATCAATGCTTTATTGATCAAAATGTTGCCATTGCATTAACAAATGTGTATTGGGACCACAAGTTGTTCATATAACATTAACATGAAATATTAAACCTGTTACATGTAATAAGACTTATACTCATTGAAGATTTCAAGATGTTTCAGTTTAATGAAAATTTTGATGTTTATGAATAATACATGTACATGCATTGAAGAATGGTACAAGAATACAATCTTGTGTATATCTGGTGAATTATTTATTAAACACATACATGTATATAATAAAAAAGATATATATATCTGGTTAATGTCAGTGACTGTGTTGTGATCTTTCTGTAAAAAGCTCATAAGAGCGTACATGATATTTGTGATATAAAAGAATATTACATATGTGCTTAATTAGAATAAAGCTGTCATTTTTATACCCCGCCACACGAAGTTCGATTTCCAGCATGATCCAAAAAAGAGTTTTCGAGATAGGCCACTTTGAAAAATCAAATTTCATGAAATTTTGAGTTTCCGACCAATAACTTGAAAACGTGCAAAGGATTGGAATGATATTTTGCACAGCTGTTTAGTACAATAAAATACAGGTCAAGTTCGAGTTCCAGCATGATCCAAAAAAGAGTTTTCGAGATAGGCCACTTTGAAAAATCAAATTTCATGAAATTTTGAGTTTCCGACCAATAACTTGAAAACGCGTCAAAGGATTTGAATGATATTTTGCACAGCTGTTTAGTACAATAAAATACAGGTCAAGTTTAATTTCCAGCTTGATCCAAAAAACAGTTTTCGAGATAGGCCACTTTGAAAAATCAAATTTTATGAAATTTTGAGTTTCCGACCAATAACTTGAAAACGCGTCATGGGATTCAATTGATATTTTGTACAGCTATTGAGTACAATAAAATACAGGTCAAGTTCAATCTCCAGCATGATCCGAAGAACAGTTTTCGAGATAGGCCACTTTGAAATCAAATTTTATGAACTTTTGATATTATAACGTGGCGGGGTATCATTTAATGTCCCATTACATGCCCTATTTTTAGTCACTTATTTTTAACAGATTTATTTAATCATGTCCATTCTTTCCTCAGAGGAAATAACTGCAGCATTCAGGAGATTTGGTCCTTTAGTTGTGGATTGGCCACACAAAGCTGAGAGCAAGTCTTATTTTCCTCCCAAAGGTGAGCTAATTGAGGGTAGACTTGAGTAGAACTGAACCTTCTGTATCAAATGTGTTGTATATTCAGTCAAAGAAATTAGGAAGTGGAGTCTGGTGGACCGAATGCCTATTTTCATAGATTTGTTAACTTTTTCCTATATGTTTAATAAAGATTAATGCAAAATTTAAGTGGACCGAACCAATTTTAACTGGATATTTCCTTGTACAATCATAATGGCTAATATTGAAGATGCACTGTAAACAACTTAACATAGATTTTGGGTGAATCTATTTATTTAAATAAAGGTTCAATGGAATAAAATGGTTACCGGTAACTTAAGTCATCTTACCACAATTTACAAAATGACCCAATTCCCCCCCAAAAAGAAGAGTTATTTCTTTAATTTGTTGGCCTATAGCTATAAATCAGAGAAACAGAGAGGCAAATATATTGATGTTTGTATTCTTTTCCAATTTATTGATTATATGTACATTTTTGTTCTATTTATTAGGATATTGTTTCCTGTTGTTCCAAGATGAGATGTCAGTTCAAGCTTTAGTCGAATCTTGTATTGTTGATGATGATAAATTGTATTGGTGTGTTTCAAGCCCAACTATGAAAGATAAACCTGTAAGTGTAAACCGGTAGTTAAAGTTTCATTAAATTGATGGGAAGTTTTAAGCATGAAAGAATGACTCATGTTTTTTTTTTATATTTAAGAAATGTCATTAAGTTGTAATGTATTGATGTGATTTCTGCTAATTGGACTTTAAATCCCCTTATTCTCAAAATGGATGTGAATATTGATTAATTATGCATTACACATTGCAAAATATTGTATTAAAAGTTTTTAACCTTTCAGTTAGCTGGTTACGTCTAAAATTAATTATCTAGTTAATCCTTTTCAGTGATTAATGATTTGATATTTTTTAAGAAAGACATCCTTTTATAAATTTTAGGGCTATTCCAGCAAGGATTTTTTTCAGACCTCACAACTGTACAATCTTTTGGTAATTTTGTAACAAAAATGCATAATTAAACTTGTTGATGAACCCAATCACAAATCTTTGAATATATAAAGAGCCTCCCGTCACTCCCATGTATGTTTTTATACCCCTGCTTCGAATGCTTCGAAGAAGAGGGAGGTATACTGTTTTTCCCTTGTCCGTTTGTCCGTCCTTAACATAATTTCCGTCACATTTTTTTCAGCAACTACATGACACAGAGGTCTGATATTTTTTTGTATATCTTTCTCCTATATTACCATATGGTGTATACCGATTTCATCCTCTTAGGTAAACAACTTCCTGTTTACCGAATACTTAGGTTTTTACACATATTGTGCATACATTCAAAATTTCCGTCAAAGTTTTCTCAGCAACTACATGACGCAGAGGTCTGATATTTTGCATATAGCTTTCTCCTGTTGTACCATATGGTGTGTACTGATTTTATGTTCCTAGGTTAACTACTTCCTGTTTACCGAATACTTTGATTTTTGCACATAGTGAACATGAATGCAAAATTTTCGTCAAAGTTTGCTCAGTAACTACAAGAGATAAAGGTCTGATATTTTGCATATTCCCTCTTTTCGTATATAGTGGGTTATCTCCCATTTGCAGAGTTATCTTCTCTTTCCAGAAGGTATTTTATACTAGTTACTGTGGGGAAATATAAGCTTTTCTGCGTTTATTTTTTATTTTGTTAAAAAATTTCTAAAAGTTAAATATAATTATTTTCAAAAAGGTATTTAACATGATTTCCTTGACGAACAGGGATCACTAGGCCCTTTGAATAATTTAGTAAAAATAAAAACTTTATTTTCCCCATTCATTCTCGCCTGTAAATAACCTATATAGCGTTGCACGGGCGTAAAACACCAACTCACTCACTCACTCCCCATTCATTCCAATGTAATATACCTACTGTAATGGAGGACAACTCTTGCAAGTGGGAGATAACTTATTTTTTACGAAAATAGGAAATAGCTTTATCCTATAGTCCCATATGGTGTATAGCGATTTTATGTTCCTAGGTCATTACTTCCGGTTTACCGAGTACATAAACTTGTATGCATGGCATAGTTTGGGGAGCGGGGGTATCACTAGTGAGCATTAGCTCACAGATTTACTTGTTTCTTCCTGGAATAGCCTTTAGCAACTGCAAGATACATTTATACAATGCAGTTAAAATTTGTGTTTCCTTTGATTTTAGGTGCAGATAAGACCTTGGAGCCTAAGTGACTCTGATTTTGTCATGGATGGATCGCAGCCATTAGATCCAAGAAAAACCATTTTTGTTGGCGGAGTACCAAGACCCCTTAGAGCAGGTAAAAATTATATCAGTTTATGAATATATTAACTGCCAACACAAAATTATTGTTTGGAACATCTGTTATGGTGCAACAATACATTTACATTGTTTTAATAAAAGAATTATGTATAAGATTTTTTTTAATGTATATAGTAAAAAGTTAAAAATCTCATGTGATGAATTTTCTTGAAATATGGCACAAAATATACATTTTTGTGGATGTGTATTGAAAAATCACTTACTTTAGTTATTAATTAAGATACAAAACCCACATGGCAAGCAATTTGATTGTTATAACTTTATCATTGTGCGTTGTAGATATGTCATGTTGTATTGTTCTGTGTATTTGTTATTGTATTTAAGTTATGTTCTTTTCCATGTCCATGTCTGCTTTGTCATGTTTAATGTATTTGTAACCACCTCATGTTAGACATATTTTGTGTCTGAGTGAAATAAAGAATCTGAATGAAAAGAGGTTTGCCACACTCATGGCAAAAATATAATGTACCTTTAACATATTCATCATAAACAATTGGTTCTTTCAGTTGAATTGGCCATGATCATGGATAGATTGTATGGAGGAGTTTGTTATGCTGGTATTGATACAGACCCAGAATTGAAATATCCAAAAGGAGCTGGCAGAGTTGCTTTTTCCAACCAGCAAAGTTACATTGCTGCTATTAGTGCTAGATTTGTACAGTTGCAGCATGGAGAGATAGATAAGAGGGTATAGTCTTTGAAAGTTACAAAATGTTTTCATTATTGAATAGATTAACACATAGAGTGAGTTAGTTAGGTCATAATTATAAAAATTCTAGACAGGAGTGTTTTCTATTAAGGGCTTTTCCAGCAAAACATACATGGGACCCAGGGAAGGCAAAAAAAAAATCTATACTTGGTTGTAAGTCAGTAGAAAATGCATCTATAGTTGATTGTTGGGCTTGGAAATTCGCTTCTATAGGTGGGTGGTTTGAAAATTGGATGTGGTTTTTGTCTTGCCTGCGAAGCAGAGCGGGACATAGGTGTTACTTTACCGGCGGCGAGAGTGGCGTTAACTTTTTAGAAAAGTTTTATGAGCACCTCCATATCTCAACAACTATAGGTCCTGGGTTGATGAAACTTGGTATTCATATGCCCCAGTAGTAGCTTAGCACAGTTGCATCCCCATCTTTTGACCTTGACCTTGATTTTCTGGTTGAGTGACTTAGATTATTTTTATTGCATATATTAGCAATGTTTAAGTTCTATAAACATCTTTTGATCACAGAAACTGAAAATCCATGTAAATCCAAAATATTGAGGAATTACATGTAAGAAAGAATAATTTTTTCTGATAGTGCCCGGCAGGCTAGACATACTTTAGTGTTAACTCTTGTTTAATATTGCGTCTGTGTTTATTTAGTTACATCTAAAAGCAGTGTCTGGAATTTTATTTCAAATTGTTTTTGGAAGAGTAAACATCGCCAACCTCGACCGGAGTTATTCCCCTTTTTGTTGTTCCACATATTCTTTTTTCTTGTCAACTTGCTATAAAGTAAAACCCTGTCACTGTGATTCTGGTTAGTTATGTCTCCCCCCACTTTTGTGGGGAGACATATTGTTTTTGTCGTGTCCGTCCGTCTGTCTGTCCGTCACAAAGTTTGTCAGCGCAACTCCTCTGAAACTACTGAACCGAATTCAACGAAACTTGGTATATATATAGGAAGGATACCATATATGTAGTTGTGCATATTACCAGGAAATTTCGATCCTCAAATTTTTGTAGGAGTTACGGCCCTTTGAACTTAGAAAATTGCTGAAAATCCTCATTTATCATCTTGTCAGCGCAACTCCTCTGAAACTACTGAACCGAATTCAACGAAACTTGGTATATAGGAAGGACACCATATGTAGTTGTGCATATTATCAGGAAATTTTGATCCTCAAATTTTTGTAGGAGTTACGGCCCTTTGAATTTAGAAAATTGCTGAAAATCCTCATTTATCATCTTGTCAGCGCAACTCCTCTGAAACTACTGAACCGAATTCAATGAAACTTGGTATATAGGAAGAAAATCATATGTAGTTGTGCATATTACCAGGAAATTTTGATTCTCAAATGTTTATGGGAGTTATGGTCCTTCTAACTTAGAACTTTTTGGAGAAACAGGGGGAGACATCGTTTTTGTAGGCAAAAACAAACTTTAATTTAAGTTTAATATGTGCACCCTCTTTTTTGCTATTAAGAGAATACTCCTTCAGGATAAGGGGAATATTGCCCTCCTTCTTAGCATCTACACATTCTTTGATTTTTAATGTTTTTAGTCATTTTAAAGCCTTGTCTATAAAACAAAGAGGGCATACTACGACATTGTTTGGGTCTGTCTGTCCATTCATCCCAAGTTTTATTAAATTTATTATTAGTGAAGATTTTGAAGAAGGTTTCAAAGATAATTTTCCCTGCTCAGGCTGTCAATCATTTTCCTGCCATATTAACATGATATAGGGCGTCATTCGAAAGGACCGTTCTTGAACAAATTTTTGGTCATACTTAGGATGATGTTTAGTACAAAAATGTTCTTCTGCAAAGAGATAGTGTGAGTTCCAAGAACAAACTTTTTTTATGTGAATGTCTTTTCTACCACATATATATGTAACATAAAAGCAAATCCAAATTTTAAATACATGTATATTAATATTATTTTTTTTAAAATTTACTTCTATTGGTGCCTGTAAAGATGCAATTTTTGTTTCTATGGGTGGGTATATTTGAAAAAAAATCGCTTTTATGGGGGGTTCTATCAATTTTCAAGTGCCTTCCCCCCGTCCCATGTATGTTTTGCTGGAACAGCCCTAAACAAGAAGTAACAATACTGTCTCCATTTGCAGACACAGTAACAAAATGCATAGATTAAGAGAATCAATGGTAGGGTTACAATTGGAGTTCGCTAGTTGATAACACTGCTCCCAGTTCTTCTAGTTTTTTTTTATATATACAATAGAGCATTAACTAAAATACTGAATGGTCAGTTTATGGAGTTGCATGTTTATCTCATACACTTATTAGACATTGAATTTTTACTTCTTAGCAATTTTTAAATTATTTTTTTAGACTTGCTCATTTATAGATCTGTTTATCTTATTTTCTCAGGTTGAAGTTAAACCATATGTCCTAGATGATCAGATGTGCGATGAATGTCATGGAGCAAGGTGTGGTGGCAAGTTTGCCCCATTTTTCTGTGCCAACGTCACTTGTTTACAGTACTACTGTGAACATTGTTGGGCCCAGATCCATTCAAGGCCTGGAAGGGAATTCCATAAACCACTCGTTAAGGAAGGGGCAGATAGACCTAGAGCTGTACCTTTTCGTTGGTGCTGAAGAGGACAAGAACTGAAGGACAGAAAAGTGCTAACTGTTGCCAATGAAGAAATGGAAAGGAAAAAACGACTTGCCATGATATTAATCATTCAATGTTTTAAGTAGAACATGGCTTTACTGTATTACATGTGCAGCTCTTTAGAAACTTTTCTGACAAAAAAAGTTTTTATTTTTAATAATTGATTACAGAAGAATTTCTAGATAGCTAGCCTTAAAGGTGTCATTTTTTGCAGCAGTTGTAGAATTGTCTCAGTCTTGCCAAGTGGATTTTTATATCCCTTTCCTTTTTGACTTACATGTATAAGAAATTTTAACGTGTTCAATCTAGTCACATGATGAATATATATTTCAATAATTATTTGTTATGAGTGATTTCTTTCAATTTTTTGAAAATGAGGGAAGTGTTTTTTTATTATTATTATTCAGCATTTTCACTTTGTATTTTTGATGTTTATAAGCATTTTATACTTTTTTGCAACTTTGAAGTTAATATTGCATGCAGAATTTGATGTTATTGTAATTAGAGAAATTTTATAATCTCCATGCTATTTTTTGTATGAACTTTACTGTGATTATAAAGGTATTTAGGCCAGTTTAAGTGTTCTGTTGTTATTGTTATTTTTCATGCATCATTACTTCATTGGCTTAATATAGAATAAAAAAATATATGTTTACAGAAAAAGAATTATTTTATAATAAAGAAACATCTTGACATATGTCTAGCCCAGTTCTTGATAATTTTTGGAAAAACAAATATGTCTACATTTTTTTTTTCGGATTGCAGACTAAAAGGCTGAAAAAAAAAAAGAAATTTGTAAATTTAAAAGTTTAGCTGTTGGAATAAAATGCCACAAAAAATATCATAGACATTATTTAAGGGCTGTTCCAGCAAATCATACATGGGACGGGGGGAAGGCAAAATTAAATTGCCACTATGGGTGGGCTTTAAAAATTTGTGTAAACTCAATGAAAATAATGTTAGTTTAAAAATTAAATTCTATGGGTGACTCCCCTTTCAAAGAAGTGCCTTCCCCCCGTCCCATGTATGTTTTGCTGGAACAGCCCTAAGGGAGAAATAGTAAATTAATAGTGGAAAATCTTATTTGTATTCAATTCTCACAAAAAGATGCTTTAAAAGGAAAATAGAATTTCTCTAAGAACTTTTTTTCTTGTTATAAGTTATTTCTGTAAATATGTTATATTTATTATTGAATTCCTCATAAAGTTTTTTATAGCGTTTTATTTTTTAATTCATACTCAGATATTTTGAGTATTTAGCAATAATGTTTAATTGTTCAAAAGTTAATGTTGTGAGTTTGTTTGTGACTAAATTTGGAAAATATGAGTGTTTGTTCTTTTATCATATGATTTTTTAAAAGCTTGAAACATGAGTCCTGTTTTCATGCATACATATTTTCAAATCTTAATCAATTAAACATCAAATAAATAAAATTAATAAAAAGGTATACCTAATACCTACCATATTGAAAATATTTTATACAAAAAAAAGGTTTACCCACAGTGATTTTTAAATAAGAAAACTATTTTGTTCAAGTTTTGTTGAATAAGAAACATGTTTTGAAAGTAAAATAAGTCATTATTTGATTTCCATCAATTAGTTTTGAAAAGTTAATTCAACTTTTCAATATGATACAAGTAATGTTTGAAGATAAAACTATTTATTTTTTACTTAAATAAGAGGTAATAGTTTTATTTTTTACTTAAATAAGAGGTAATAGTTTTATTTTTTACTTAAATAAGAGGTAATTCCTCAAATAAAGTATCTTTAATGTATGTAAAAGTGAAATGTAATTGTGCCTGTATAATTATGGTTGTGTATCTTGTGTATATTGATCTATAGACCTTCTTTTTTTGTTCCTCATATACAATGTTTGCAGGGTTCCCACGCCATCCTTGAATTCAAGGAAACCTGGAAAAGTCCTTGAATTTCATTTCAATGTTAAATAACATGGAAAAATCCTTGAATTTTATCAAATATCCTTGAAAAACCCTTGAATTTTGTAATATGCAGATTTGTTGACCATTTGATAAAAAAAGGCCGAATAATATTTGATTTTTTAAATTTTTGCAGACCATTTTAATCCTTGAAAATGACATCAAGACCCTTGAAAAGACCTTGAAAAACCCTTGAATTTTGTGTCCAAAAAATAGTGGGAACCCTGTGTTTGTTGTCAACATGAAGTAAAATTTGGTCGACATGATAGTTTTATTTTACATCAGTTTCTGATATAAAGAAAGAAGAGAATTCAATAAACACAAATCTTAAACAATGTAAAATGAGAGGATTTTCTCAAGTTAAACTCAATGTTGACATCAAACTGATATTATAAATTAAAAGAAAATTATATCCAGTGCTTTTTGTTATATATTTTATTTATTTAAGACAAATTTTAAGATTTAGTTTTTTAACCTCATTTGTTTATATTTAAAACAATCTAGTCTATTTATGTACTAAGATCCTTATTTTGTTCTTCGTTATTTTAAAGACAGTTTCTCCTTATTCAGCCGTCTTAATGAAAAAAAGTACTTAACATAATTGAAATATTTGTCAAGCTGTCCATTAAAATGTTTAATCTGTTTATGAGCAAGAAAATATTGCAAGTCATGCAGTATTCTTTGAATGGATACTTTTTAATCCTCCTCAAAACCTTTTTTCAAAACGTTCCCTAAAACTAAAATGATCTTAAAAATGCAACATAAACAATTATTTACACAATTTTGCTAAATTTATCTTTTTGTTTTTATTCACTATCAACATTTATACTTCTGTCACGAGATAGTTTTATTCAGTGTTTGATTTCTATAACTTAGCTGTTCCTACAAAATGTATTTCCCCCTAGTTCCATAAAAAAAATTACAGTTGACATTTTCTGCTGTAGGGGAAAAACAATATAAACTAGAACATATCAATCCTTTTTACTGCCTTCTAATTATGAAGCATTAGAGAAAAATGAATGTGGTGACTATAGATTTTTAAAAAGTTTTATAAAAATCAATGTCAGATTTCAAAACAATATTTTGCTTGTAAAAACATTAGATTTTGATATGCTCGTCAATAAATATTTTTTTTTACATTTTTATAAAGATATATATTCTTATTTTAATACACATTTTTATACAATAAACCAACTGGCCAAACTGTTGTTGAGGCATATTTTTAAGACCACAAACAGCAATCAAATTTTATGTTGTGTTATGTCTTGGTGTTAATTGTAGACATTTTGTATGCAAAGCTTTGTATAAAATGTAGAATCTGCTAAAAAGTTCCAGCTTTTTTGTAAAGACCTCAAATGTTTGGTGTAATTTTAGTCGGGGCCCATACTAAAAAGGGCATTTATATTCTGTTTGGTTCTTTTTCTTTTTTATATGAAATTATTTCATTTTACTGGTTCATTTCAAGTTGTAAAGGGTAGATTTTATTTTGTTTATGGTGCTATTGTTTATATATATTGAAGCTTGATTTATATTTTTACTCCCTTTTGTTCATGATCCTGTTACATTTTGTTGTGTGTGAAATAACAACTGACCTCTTGAAAATAGATTCTGTGATTTTCTAGCATGAAGAAGAGACTGTGATGGTTGTCTTGAAAAACAAGCGTCATGTGACAAGTTGTTAAGGAAGAGTGTTTTTTTTCACAAGGATTGTTGTAAAAAATCATTGATCTTTTAGGGGAATAAAGTAGAATGGACAGGACCTGTTGTTAGGGTCCCATTTTATGTGTTTTGTAATACAATAGAATGTAAGTGTTTTCTAAATATTTTACACAGTACTCAGAAAATTCCATTTCATATACTTTTGTTTTTTATATAATTTATTACAGATGCTCTATATTTTTTCACTGAAAGTTAAATTATTTTCTTCGAATTGCTCATTTCCTAACTTATGCAATCGTTTTGCATTGTGCACACAATTTCATTGAGAATTCATAGTTTTAATGATCATTTTTTAAATCGTATTCTAACCAATCATGATACAAATTGATGTAGGTTTTAACATTGGTGCACACATTTATAGCCTTTTTCTAAAGATATTTTTAGTTTATTTTTATTATATGATTAACAATAAATGTTATTCTAAAAATGAATCTATGCATGAGTAATTAAACATCAAACCTAGGTATAAAAACAGTTGGTAGAACTATATGCCTATCGTATGAAGTTCCTTTGATATATCAACACTGAAATGTTTTATTATGATAAAAGGCACAAAGTTTCAGTTACTCGTATCTTATATAAGATTATATTGCTATGGAATTGTACCATTGATATACAAATTATATTGAATGATAGATGCTTTATATAAACTAAGTTGTAAAAATCATCATTACACAAAGCATAAAAGAAATGTGCTTCCTGGCTTGAATACTGCATTGAAGGAACAAAAAAGTTATCTTTCCTTGAAAAAATTCTGTTACATTTTTTGTTTTTTTCTTATTGTTTATTGGTGTATATATCTAGTTGTTGTTCCTATTTATTTAAAACTTGTTAATTACCGGTTGGTATTTCTCTGTTCTTGTAATTATATGTTAATATTTTTATGCTTGGAAAGTTGGTGTTAAGTCTATGCATGCAAAGTACTGAAAGATTCTGTATGGGTAAAAAAAAAACACAAGAAGTTGGTGGATTATAGAATTTTATCTGAGAGACATTACAGTGCAAGCTTAACTATGTAAAGATTTATGTGGTCTTTGATATTGTGAAATTTAATTGCGAAAGATGTTGAAATTATCTGTAATCATCACTGACTATTATGTTATTTTTGGGATGTTTTACCCTATATTTAGATGGATATATATTTAACTATATAATATACATGTAGTAGTGTAGAATCCATTTTATAACCTTTTGTTATGTTTTGTTAGTTATGGAGTTCATAGAAAATTCTTGCCTTGGTTTTTTTTAATGTTATTTTTATACCTTTTCATTTGATACATGTGATATTCCTTTTTAATTATTTGTTACAGATTATAAACAGATTAGTTAAACTACTGTAACATTTCAGATTTTCAGTTTTAGTGATTTATTTTTAATATCTTTATTTTTGTATTTTTAATTATTTATATAGTATATAGGAATACTTTGTTTTATTGAAAGTGTATTGTCAACAGCTGCATGTGCGAGTCTTATTTTTTGGTCTTGAAACAGAAAGGGTTAAGTAGAGAAAAAAAGATTGTTATAACCAATGGGATGTTTTTATAAGTTGAGCTGTTTATTTTGATAAATTTCAGCTAATAACATGGGAGCACTGTTTTTCTATTTCAAGACCTAAAAAGAAGGAAACTTAAAGCAGGAATAGTTGCCTAATATTATTCTCTAGTCATAGATTATTTTTGTTGAAAGCATCAAGGTTTTGTGTTATAAAGTGGCAAACTAGTTGAAACTCAAGGAAAGTTGCTTTTGAAAACAAATATTTATATTTATTTATTTTTATTTTATTTATTTATTTTTTTGAAGTTTGAATTTTTAAAAGTTTCACTTAAATGGATGACATAAAAAGCATTGTTTTTTAAATTCACATTTCAACAACCAGCAAAACACTATTTGCTGTTAAAGAATTGATAATTGTTTTGGAACTATATAACTGATATTCAGAAGCTTGAATCTATAGTGAAATATACTGACAGTTTATTTTAGATTTAAGCATTAAAAAAGACACAAGAGCCCACACTCAAGCTTAGAATTTAATTTAGAATTAAAACATTTTATTCAAAGACAAAAGTGTTATATCCAGGCTTAAAAGTTAATAGCTCATATGTAAAAAGGTAATCTCTTATAAAGTGCAATATGTAAATTTTGAAAAAGAACTATTTTTAATAGAAATGTGTATTTTTTACAAAATCATTGACACATTTGTTACTGTACAGAAACTAAATCAAATTCACATTGTTATTTTTACTACAATACAAGTAGAAGTGTAGACTTAATGTAATTGTTCAGTATTATTTATAACAGATAGTTCTCACATTATTTTTGGAATATGTTTTGCTCTTACGCTTGTTATTAGACATCATGTTAATACACCTACCTTGTTGAATATTGTAAAAATGTCATGTTCATTTCTATAGATCTATCATTTCAAAAATTTCTTACAATAGCTTAAAAATGTTATTTTGTAACTATTAAACCACTGCTGTGTTTGTTAGGAACTTTCAAAACGTTCGATTTTGTATCAATATTTGGGTATAAATAAAAGACAAAAATACATTTCAACATTTAAATTATTAAGTTATAGATATATTATTTTGCATTATAAATAATTTCTTTAGCTCTTTAAGACCTGAAATAAATATGTCAATATAGATATTTTAAAGCAAATTAAGAACTTGAAATGAATGGTTAGATCTGTAGAATTGACTTCATTGAGTAGAAAGCATGTAGACCAGACCAAACTTATCATCCATGTTGTGTTTTGTATTTGGGAAGTTTTTTAAAGTTATTTTGTTCATTGCTGCGTTGACAAAAGTTTTTATGTTTTTTAAATAAAGCAAAGTCCTTATTTATAAAAAAAAAAAATGGTGTTGTGTTGTTTAATAGTAGCTGTCTCAATTTGTATATTACAAATGAAGCCTTGTAATTTGCTGTTAATTTTTAACTTTTTTAGATCTTTCTAACACATAACATTTTGTGTAATATTTCTTCTGAATAAAAACTTTTAGAAGTATTCCAACTAATTTTCTTTACTAACCTGCTAACTCTCTATACTATCTCTGTCCTCAAGTCTGTTACTGTATTTTCTGACAAACTTCGGTTTATCTTGGCTTTTGTATCATTCTTTTAGAAAACTTAAAAGTTGGATGTTTATGAAACTTGGTACATGAATACAACATCATATGACATTATTTTCCGACAAGCTAAAGTTTATTTTGGTTTTTTGTATTATTATTTTAGAAAACTCAATAGTTGGATCTTTATGAAACTTGGTACATGAATACAACATCATTTGACATAAAACAGCTACTAACAATTTATGTTTCATTGACAATGTGTTGGTTAAACAACATGAAAGGATCACTTTGGCACTACATGTATTTGTAATCCTGCATCCTCTGACATTGTAAAGAATTTCTGCCAATTTTCTGGACCACTAACAACTTCATTCTCTTGATATTTTGCATGGGGTGTCATCCTATGATATTTTATTATGTGAAAGGATGCCTATTTAAAGTGATCTATTTACTGTTTACCCAAACTTCCTAATGCAAAAAACATACCAGTATGTCTTCCTGTTTCATGAAAGGCAAAAATTCTGGTTTTGAAAATCAATTCTGCCTTGTTCTTGCTTGCAACCTCCCTAAGTATTTTGAGATTATGTTTTCTATCTTTGTTTGATTACAAATTGGGACATATAGAGATCTACTTGTTCAGTTATGTGTGGTGAGACATATTGTTTTGTCGTGTCCGTCTGTCACAAAGTTTGTCAGCGCAACTCCTCTGAAACTACTGAACCAAATTCAATGAAACTTGGTATAAAGGAAGTACACCATATGTTGTTGTGCATGTTACCAGGAAATTTTGATCCTCAAATTTTTTGGGAGTTATGGCCCTTTGACCCTAGAAAATTGCTGAAAATCCTCATTTATCAGCTTGTCGGGGCAACTTCTCTGAAACTACTAAACAAAATTCAATGAAACTTGGTATATAGGAAGTACACCAAATGTAGTTGTGCATGTTACCAGGAAATTTTGATCCGCAAATTTTTGTGGGAGTAATGGCCCTTTAAACTTTGAACTTTTTGCGGAAACGAGGGGAGACATCGTATTTGTAGGCAAAAACAAACTTTAATTTATATTGTTTCCAGTAATTTTATATCTTTATGGAAGTAAAGGACAGTTAGTCTGTCGAAACTTATACATGTAATACCTTTTTATACGGCAGCAATAATTTTTGCGTTTGTATAATGTTCTGGCAATGTTGTCTGTAGAAATTGTGTTTCTGATAACTTGAGTAAATATTGACCAATTGTTATGAAATTTAATTCACAGAAAGTCAATATCTTAAAATTTGCATATGCCACTTTCCCTTATATTATATGTACCCAACGCATCAAAATTTAATGTATAATGTTTTTGACTGGCTCATCAGTATGTTTGTGATCACAGTTTGAAAACTACTGAATGGAATATTACAAAACTTGGTTTGCCAGAAGTACACCATATGCTGTGTCTATTAGGAGTATTGGTCAGCAAAATTTTATGGTAGTTGTGGCCCTTTGATCTTTATAAGGTTTGCCCAAATCCTGATTTATTATCTTGTGGATGCAACTCTTCCTTCTGAAACTTCTGGACAGAATTTAAAGAAACTTGGTATGCAAGAAGTTTATAATATGTAGTAGATTTTAAAATAAATGGGGTATCCTTTTGTGAGCTGGCTACACTGAACATTTTTTTTTAAAATCAAAAGTAAATCGGGACCATTGCAATTTTTAATTGTCAGTATGAGTCTGTTCTTTCTTTGAAAATTTTGTAATAATATTGAAATTCATCATGATTTTCTCAGCAACTTTCTACAAAATTTGTTTTTTAGCCACTTATCCATGACTCCCTGTAGCAATTCTCAAGAAACATATCCAGTATAATTATAAATCATTATTTAAACTACAAATGTTTCATCTTTTGGAAAATGGGCTTACTATGTGCCCACAGTGTCTGCTTCTCTGTTTGTAGCTTGGTTACACTGTGCCCAAAGTTGTGATTTCCCTACTTTTCCATGAAAACTTTCTCCATTATCAAACTTTGTACACAGATTCTTAATAAAATATAAAAAAATCTGTCAAAGTAAAAAATGGTCGGATTTCGTTAAACAGGAAGAAGTTGGGTGACAGACCTGAAATCAAACCCCACATTATGAGACCCCACCAAAAGCTGTATACCTAATATCAAGTGGCTGTAAAAAGTAGTTGCTGAGAAAACTGTTATACAAATTTCTTCACCGCCCGACATTCACCATTTTATAGCCTGGATTTGAACTCCTGTGAAATCCGGCCAAAAATTGACTGACCAAATATCATCTCTCTATGGTGTGTAGTTATTAACACCAACATAACATTTAGCCAAATGAGTATAAAATCTTAAAATCAGTAGACCATGACTGGAGGAGCATACAGACAAAGCGTTCTTGAAATTGATCTACCAATGCTAATGCAACTGCAAACTTAATATCAATGTTGAACCATAATTGCTTCATGTTAAACAAACTTTAGAAAAAAGGTAAACATTGGCCAAATAAGTACAAAATCCTGTTCAGTAGACAATGACTGCAGGAGCATACAGACAAAATACTTTAAAAATTGATCTGTACTAATGATAATACAACTGCATACCAAATATCAATGGTGTATCACAACTGCTTCATGTTAATTAGATGTAAGAAAAAAAAACATTACCATTTAGCTAAATCAGTATAAAAAAAAACAAGACCATGAATGCAGGACCATTCAGACAAAACACTCTTGAAATTGATCTGTACTGATGCTTATGCTACTGCATACCAAATATCAATTGTGTACAATAACTGCTTCATGCTAAACAGACTTGAGAAAAAAGTTTAACATTGACCAAATCAGTATAAAATGGCCAAGTTAGTAGACCATGACTGCAGGAGCATACAGATGAAATGCTTATAAAACTGATCTGTACTGATGCTTATGCAACTGCATATCTAATATCAATGGTATACCATTACAAGTTTACATAACAATAAAAGTTTTAACAATAATGATTATTGTGGATGCTGCCGCAAACACCATACCTAAGTATGGCCTCTTACAACATTCATGGCAGGTGAGACAGAGTGTAGCCAATAAAGAGAACAAGTACGTGACTAAAAGTATGTCTTGCCTGTCAGCACTACAGAACTTTAATATTAAAGGTCTCCCAAGGACTCTAGTTCTTAAAATAAGAAGGAAAGTGAAGGTCAGGGTCATTATGCAAGTGACAGATTGACTTAATCCAAAAAAAGACAAGAGAGTTGTTGATTCATATAAATGGGTCAAGTTGTGTTGACCCTAACCCAGTGTCTGACATGTATACCAAATATCAGATGCCTAGGTATCATTCATTTTAAGCCAATTCATTTTTCCACAAAAGTCTTAAAAAACTTATTACTCTATTTTACTAACCTGGTTGGTCACAGGTCAATTATTTCGGACTTCTTCCTTTAAATCTCACCTTAAAGACCGAGAAAGTTAGGCTCCGCCCAACCTTGCGAATAAAATAGAGTAATACATTGCTGACACAGTAAGTAATACCTATGTCTCAGGGTTTTAAAAGGTGTTGCAAGTAAAGAACAAAAGCTTACCTCATGCTTCCATTTTAGATTGAAGTGAAACTAACAATATCTTATTAGATGTCTTCCTTATCACATCCATGAAAATTTTGCTCAAAAAAACTTTGTCAGCCTATATTAAGCCTTTTTAACTTGTGACCTTGACATGATGAACCCAAATTAAATACTGTATGTTCCTTGCCTCATCAGCTACCGTGTGTAAGTTTCATGATATCGAGACATTAAAAAGTTATTCCTCCTTCATAAGTTTTCTGTCTTACATATTCCAAATATCAACATTCCAAGTCTTGGTACTCAGAGAGGAACCCCTAAAATATGAACAATTCAACTACATACTTTCAAGTCATCTTTCAAGTATTATCCTTTTCAGCAGAATATTAGAAGCACAATGGTACTACTAAGTTTACCTTGCTTGGGTTGTAAATATACAAATGACTTATGCAAAATTCAGACCTGTCAAGTTTCATGCAAGTCAAAGAGACCCATGAATTTAGTTTCCAATTTTTTGGCAAATTTCTTAAGAGATCTTTTAAATTTTTGTCTGTTATCTTTCAGTTTTTTTGGCAAATCTCACAGGAACTACTCATAAAATCTGACAGCCCTGAAAATTTGATATGGGAGAGAGAGAGACGTCTCATAACATTGAATTAAAAAATCAATTTTTGCAGACAATTTTTGTTTAAATATTGTTTATTTGTAAAATTGTTGATAATAAAACAATGAACTATTACAAAATAAATTACATATTCTATGTACAACTCTATCACAGAAATAGAAAATAAAATGATAAAAATAAATAAAATTAACATACATGTAGTTATATGGCTTTGCTACAAGATCATACATCTACTGATCTTTTACTGATCAAATGTAAAATGTGCAAACTGTTTTCCTGAGTTCCATAACGTTTTTTGTCTCGTATCAACTAATCATGTGGTATTTAAACAGAGATAGAGACCAGTAATTACACATTTTCACATTTCTGTAAGTTTCTGTAAATTTTACTTTAAAAATGTTAAGTTACTTTAACCTTTTGTATTGTGAAATTTTCATCAATCTTATTTTGGCAATGAAGCAATTTTGCCATTTTTAGTTATTCTTTTTGAAACATCTACTGGTTCAAGTTGGTGTTGAAGATGTTCATTAAATGTTATGTATATTTTTTTCATTAAAATAACCATTGCACAGTTTTCAACATTACAATTGTTTCCTGTTATTAGGGAAACTTCCTGATTGGAATCTTAAGGCTAGGGGAATGTTGTTTTTCCATGGGTTGCCAAAATGAACAACAGCCCAAAGATAATTCAATTCAGAGGTTTCAATTAAGAAAGGGACACAACAGTTTAATATATTTATGGAAAATAATGTTGTTTCCCCGTCATAAGGGGCTTTCAAAATTTAAATAATTATGTTTTTTTCTTTTTTCTTTTGATGTCATGAGAGGGAATTGTCAGAGTTAAACAACAAGTTTGTTTCCTTCATGCTGTCACCCAGTTATATAGAATGAAACAATATGGTTGTTTCACTCTATGATAAACATCTGAAAAGTTTCTTAATTAACTAACTCCTTTATTCCAATCAAAAGTGTTGAAGTAAAATGTAAAAGAATATGTTTACTTTAAAACCTAATCCACAGTTTCTACTTTATCTAAAATATTCAATTATCAAAGTAACAAACCAAAAATAATACATTAACTATAGCAGTACAATTATTACATGTATAATCATATACTTATACACATAGATATGTTAGTATTATAATTAACTTTAATCAGCTATTATTGTTATATAAGTTTTTCTTTTCTTTCATCATTACATGTTATATAAAGCAACCAGTAACCAAGAATATGTTGTAGACTTATGTTTTGAAAATTGTACGAAAATAATAAAATAAATCTCATGCTTTTTACAAAGATGAATGAGATCTTCTTAAGAAAAAAAAGTTGAATAATTTTTATACCCCCGCTTCGAAGAAGAGGGGGGTATACTGTTTTACCCTTGTCCGTCCGTCCGTCCGTTCGTTCGTCCGTCCGTTTGTCCGTCCGTCCGTCCGTAACAAAACTTCCGTCGCAGTTTCCTAAGCAACTACATAAGACAGAGTTCTGATATTTTGTATATAGCTTTATCATATAGTACCATATGGTGTATACCGATTTTATGCTCCTAGGTAGTCTACATCCTGTTTACCGAATACTTAGGTTTTTACACATAATGTACATAAATGCAAAATTTCCGTCACAGTTTCCCAAGCAACTACATCAAATAGAGGTCTGATATTTAGTATACAGCTTTATCTTATAGTACCATATGGTGTATATCGATTTTATGCTCCTAGGTAGTCTACTTCCTGTTTACCAAATACTTAGGTTTTTACACATAATGGACATAAAGGCAAAATTTCCGTCACAGTTTCCCAAGCAATGACATGAGATAGAGGTCTGATAGTTTGTATACAGCTTTATCCTATAGTACCATATGGTGTATACCGATTTTATGCTCCTAGATAGTGTACTTCCTGTTTACCGAATGCTTAGGTTTTAACACATAATGGACATAAATGCAAAATTTCCGTCACAGTTTCCCAAGCAACTACATGAGATAGGGGTCTGATATTTTGTATACAGGTTTATCCTATAGTCCCATATGGTGTAAAGTGTTTTTATGTTCCTAGGTCAACTAATTCCTGTTTACCAAGTATTTCAACTTGTATGCATGGCTTAGTTTGGGGAGCGGGGGTATCACTAGTGAGCATTAGCTCACAGATTTACTTGTTTTTTCATCATATACATCAATACTTATGTCGTTCAACCTTTTCTTCATACAATCAGGTAACATATACAAATGACGTTTATTTTTGCAACATCTGCTGTCTACATGAATGGCCCTTCCTAGTCATTTGTCAAACAAGACAAATCTGCACATTAACTTTTACAAAGCTCATGCAACAAGGAGTAATATATCGTCATTAGCATAATTTATTATAGGAAAACATTATGTTACTGAATCAAAAAATCATTGAAGGATTATCTTATAAGCTGAATGACGTCAAAAACTTTTGCCACACAGACTAAATCACAACTGCATTTTTGTAATAAAATTATTGCTTTTGTAAAACTTTTAGATCAATTATTTACAGTCTGACACAAAGTTTTCTTTAATGCATAATCCTTAAAAAACACAAATACATTTGTTTTCAAATTTATTAAACTCAAACGTATCTTATTTTGTTAGCATCTGTTGAACATGAAGAAGACTCCTTTCATAAAAGTTATTCATGTATAAATCAAAACAAAACAAAAATATAAGAAAATTACTTTTTTATATCTTTTTCTGTATGAATCAAGATTTTCATAATTTTTAAACATTTAATTATGAGACGAATCTATGTAGCTTCCAAAACCTATCCTTAAAATACATTCATATTCAATTTCGAAAAATGGAAATGGAAAAATAAAACATTAATTACCACACAACATCAATATAGTACAATATATTTGGTTTTAGTCCAGATAATCATGATATATCTCGGAGGTTTTTGTCATTTGGACTATTTTAGACCAAAGGCATACACAGAAAAAGCCTCTCAAGATGGCAGTATTATTTGGACTAACTTAGTTAGCACAAATAAAATTGATAATATAAAATCTCACAAACTACAGCTCTATCATATAAAAAATAAATATACAAGGGAATGTTCTCATCTAAAAATAAAAAAAATAAACTTTCTATTTTTGTTCATTGAAAATATAAATCTAATACATTAGTTAGTCAAAATAAGAAGGGTTATCTACAGCAGGAGGGAAAATTTGAGTGAATAGAAATTTGTTCTTTTAAGGCAACATATTACGACAGGTTTCTTTTGTAAAATGAAATTAATTATTGATTACATGTGATATTAAACCTCTTATCATCACTATTGAAATATAAAGTCTTATGTCTTTGTATTTTCTACTGGGATAAATTTAAAAAATAAACATCACTAGCAAAGAATTTTCAATACTAAGGCTTCATTATTATTCATGAGTTACCAATTTTGTGGTTTACATGGTAGAAAGTCAGCAGAGAAAAAAGGGAAGGCAACATAGTCTTGGTTTATCTTGATTTCTTCTAATCAATGAAAATTTAAAATTCCAATGAAATATCTTTTTCAATGAAACCACATAAAAACAAATGAATTCACTATTGATAAAATCAGAATCAAAGCAAAGTCAATATTTTTCTTCAGAGAAAATTACACCACTGCCACTATTACATTTATAGCACCAATAAAACATTTGTTTTTCATTAATAGTATAAGTGGTATAATGTGACAAATCTTATGTAAATTTGTGTTACTTATGCTTAATGTGCAGTGTGCCAAACATTGAGCAGTGGAAATAAATGAAAATAAAGGTGTGCCAGTTAAAAAAATCAACTTAGTTTATCCTTAACACAATCTTGTCTTGATTAAATCTAATTTCTGGTGGTTCAATTCATGTTATAGCCAAATAATATAGCATCATAAAATAAAACCTCTATGCACAAAACAAAAAAGCTTTCTTATTAGACTTCAATGAATTAAACTAATGCTTGGTAAGGATTGGTTTCTACTCTAACAATTACTCTAGTTATACCCCCTTCACATATTTGAGAATTACTTAACAACTCATATTCGATCCAAAAGGCTTGCAATTAACTCTTAATAACTCGTTAACAAAAATTGCCAACTCACATGAAATCATGGAGACTTGTTTAATTTTTGTGAGTTGAAAAATCAACTCCTTTCTATTTTGCAAAGAACTCACAGAGGATCCTGTTTACAAGCTGTGTGTGGGTTACTTACAATTTCCTATCCAGTATAGCATTTAAAACTTAAAGCCATCATAAAGACACTGTAAAATGCTTTTAAACACTACACTTCAAAATAAAAAGCCTTAACAGGAACGCATAAAATTTCCACACATCTAAAGAAATTATGAAAGTTTTTAATAAGTTTGTAAAAGGATCACGAATAATCTCCTATGCACTTGTAAAACTTTAAATTTTGAAAATTGAAATAACTCATACAAGAATTTTTTATATGTGAATGGGGTATAAGAGGACAAAACAGTCTGGCCAAACTAAAGTTCTGGAGTAATTTAAAAGAGATATTATACTGAAGAAAATAATTGACACAATGAGTTAAAGAAGAACTGATTATCTAATTCAATGACTAGATAGTGTAAAACGAGGAAATATGGTCAGTGTAATTTTATCTACAATTATTTAAAATTTTTAATCTACCTGTAATGAAAAGGCTTAACTTAATTACTATCAAACTAATGCTTAAAAGGGGAAATAAATGCTGAAGACACTAACATGAATTCAACACATGCATTGAAATAAGTGAGTATTTCTTTTCTTTAGGACAGATTGGAAAAAAATACTGTGAAAGTACTATTCTCAGTTACAAACCATTTTTTCATAATATTTTTTGGTTGGAATGAGTAACTTATTAGAGTTTGTGAAACTTGAAATATTCTTGGTGGTCTTTGCAAAAGGTTTGTTGGATCCAGCTCACATTTCTATAGTACATTTTATAAAATCAGGTATTCAAGCTTAACGCAAATATTTTACTTATCAGGTATGGAAGGGCTGAAGATTATCATCAACCTTGTTCAAACAAATATAAGTAACTGCTTGTAACTTAAAATCCAAATACATGTTTGTAATCCACAAACCATTACTTTTCCATAAATCTATGGAAATTATGTCCCCAAAATAAGTACTTTCACAGTAAAAGGAACACAAATGACCTGATTGTCTGTATCTAAACATAGAACAGAGGATACAATATGTAAACAACAAACTGTAAACTATTTAGATTACTATTACATTCATGCCCTTATCAGCTCTTAAAAAATTCCATTTAAAATAAGGCTTGTTTGCAGAGAAATTTTAGGGTAAGACAGTATTTAGTGGTGTGAACAACCTGAAGTACAAATAGCATTGTGAAATTGAAACAAAATGTGCTGAATAGTTATGACCTTTTTTGTTTTTGAAAAAAACAATTCTTATCTTAAATTAAAGGCTTGTTAATCTTAATAAAAACTTATTTCTGAACAGGATACATTTTCTTTAAAATAAGCATTTTCACTTAAAATTTCCATTAATTAAAAAAATAAAATTTGAGTGAAAAAAATAAAAGTAAAAAAATTGCTTTCGGAATTAAATTAGGAAAAGTGAATATTTAGCCTAAATACATATCAAATTATGATAGTGTAAAGTGTTTGTGTTTATGCATCATTCAAATTCAGTGACTGCACATAACATGCAATTGTTGCGAGGAAAAAATACAATAAAGTAAATAAAGATATGTAAATATTACAAAGGGACCTCAATATGTACAAAAGAAGCTATAACTAAATAGCAAACAAATAAATATTCAATGTGATATCATTATACCATGACATAATCATCTTGAGAAGCCAATGGTAAGGACCTGTAAGGGTTTACACTAATCTGCACCCTTGGCTGAATGGCAGATTTCGTGAAGATGAGTGATAGCAGTTCCGAACCCCTGACTTATGAAGATGTGACAAAATATAATTATTATTAATCAATTAATGTAAATAATAATTAGTGTTACAGTCTATATCCTGTAAAATAAATCAAACAACATTTAAAATTTTTTTAACAGTAACAGTTGTATCTGGATTAAGGTGTCATGAGCCATCTTGAGCCAGAAGGTCCTATGCAACTAGCTGTATTGGATTTCTTTAAAAATTTGGTATCATTGCTATGGTAACAACAAACCCCATAAAAAATGTAAACAGCATAAATGGTGTAAAAATACTCCAAACTGGCCAAAGTCCTACTGTCACACTGAAAACAAAAGAAAAATAAGAAATGATTACACAGGAAATTTTAACAAAAAAATAATTCTTTAAGACATAAGTTCATACTGTCCATTTTAGCTTTTTCCATTCACTTTTCTGAACTTTTGGTACAAGCATTTTTAGTGATTGCTTACTCCATAAATTAAAATCATTAATTTTAAGATTATGAAATATTTGTTGAATTAAACACTTGAATAATTTGAAATTTATATAAATATGGGGTTATGTTTCAAATGTTGAAACATTTTAATACTTCGTAATTTGTGCATACACAAAATTGTTTTGGCATATTAAACAATAGTAGTGTTTATGATTTTCATTTAGTTTAGGAATTAATTTTGTACTCATACTTCTTAAATGGAATTATAACAATTGATATCTGATGTCCTAAACAATAATTCAACACAATTTTCTACAAATATCTAATTTATATCCCAACATACAAAAGAAGTAATCTACAATGTACATGTCTACCTACCATACGCCACCCATAATAAACGCCCCAGTAGCCACAGGTATCAATGCTGGATAGTTTTTCTCCCAGTCATCTGAACTCATCTTTTTGATCCAAGATAAATATACAATTAAAAACCCTGCAATTCCTATGTTTATAAGGATCATGATAAACCCAACATTAAACCATAACCTGAAAGAAAATATATCATATTCATAACTAGAATACTGACAAAATCAGAAAGGGTCCTGCAGCAAAAAATCTAAGTGTTTTCAAAATCATACGAACTTTGATTATAACGGTAAACCACTAAGGCATGCTCCATGGAATGTGTATGAAACTTCAGAGCTCTATTGTTAATAGCATTTGAGTTTTATTGTTAAAAAATTCCAATTCTCAAAATCTGTTATTTTCCATCAAAAATGAAGTTTTTTTCCAAAAACATTATACAGATTTGCACAAAATTTTAATATGCAAATCATGACATGCTACTTAGCAGCTGTACAAAATTGCAGAACTGTATTGTTAATAGTTTTAGAGTTTTAGTGTTCACAAAGTTCTATTCTCAAAATCTGTGATTTTAGATAAAAAATGAAGTTTTTTCCAAAAAATATTTCATATTTTAGCATGAAATTCTAATATGCAAATTATGACATGCTACTAAGGAGCTGTACAAAATTTGAGAACTGTGTTGTTAATAGTTTTTGAGTTTTAGTGTTCACAAGAATTGTTGACAGATGGACAGACGGACAAAGTGAAAACTATAGGGCGTCCGCATCTTTGATGCGGGGCCCTAATATAGCAAGCGAATATGTATACTAAGACTTTGACAGACAGCTGCAAAAATTTGTTCAAATTATTTTTGTTGCAATTATGTTGCCCTTGTTCTGACTAATAAGTGTACAAAGTTTCATGAAAATCTGACAGTTTCAAAGATATCAGTTTAAACACAAAATAAAATCTGAGGTTGAACAGACTACCCATAGTGAAAATATATGACCTGCAACTTTGTGGGAAGAAGACTATAGCTTCACTAATTTAAACATTTTGACCTTATATTTTGGGTGTGATGAAATTAATAAACAGGAAGCAGGTAAGCACCAGACCTAAAATCAAATTCCACAATATTGGACCCCATGCTGACTACCAAATACCAAGTGACTGTTATTAGTAGAAATTCCATCCCCCCTCCCAATGACAACTCGACTTATTTCCACGATTATTAATTTGTGAATTATAGCTTTTACAAGGCCATTGAGTAATTACTGTAGAAGCAGAAATATTCGTGGGGGATTTAATTTCGTTTATTTTGTGGATAAGAGAAATCCACGATATTATATCCCCACGAATTTAAAATATTTAGTTAAAGAGTGTATTTCAAAATTAAAAATCCACGAATATTTGTCCTCACTAATTCAGTATTTTGCTCTTAACCACAAAATTTTATCCCCACGAAAATAAATGTTTATACAGTAAATTTCTAACATTAAGGGAAATCAAGCCTCGCTATTGAGAATTTAGTTGTAGAAGGTTTTCTGTAATGTAGAAAGGTAAACAATTGCAAAAGGTAGATCATGAATTGCATGTGCATTTATGCTTAAAACAGAATTTCCTTTTTCACAACTAGCTGAGTTTTAATAAATTGGGTGAAAATTGATGAAACAAGAATATGTCCAAAAGACATAATGCCCTATCTCGCAACATTTATTTTTTTCCGCAATCACTAAAGCATCAATATGGTAGCTAAGGCACTTGTCAGTCAAAAGGAATGGACTTTAACCATTCTTCTATAAGTGGTCATTCATGCGCAAAATATAGGTCACAGCCAGCATCCGATGCATGCATTGTGCTTAGCATCACTAGGTGCACCTACCATACCAATATGGTTGCTATGGCACTTGTCAGTCAGAAGGAATGGACTTTAACCATTCTTCTTTAAAGATGTCATCCATGCGAAAAATATAGGTCACATCCAGCATCCGAAGCATGCATTGTGCTTAGCATCACTAGGTGCACATACCATACCAATATGGTTGCTATGGCACTTGTCAGTCAGAAGGAATGGACTTTAACCATTCTTCTTTAAAGAGGTCATCCATGCGAAAAATATAGGTCACATCCAGCATCCGAAGCATACATTGTGCTTAACATCACTAGGTGCACATACCATACCAATATGGTTGATGTGACACTTGTCAGTAAGCAGGAATAGACTTTAACCATTTTTCTGTGTGTGGTCATTCATGCAGAAAATATAGGTCACATCCAGCATCTAAAGCATGCATTAATTAATTGTGCTTAACATCACAAGATGCACCTACCATACCAATACGATTGATGTGGCATTTGCCAGTAAGTGGGAATTGGGAAATATCGGGATTTAGGACGGACGGACGATCGGACCCGAACACTTTATGCCCCTCTACGTTAGTAGATGGGACAAAATAAAAACCTGCAACTACATATATATATATCTTAAGAATTTCTACCTGTTAACTCTGGAATCAAATCTGACTGCATTATAGAAATCTGTGTAGTAGAACAATGCAATAGATCCAATGAACCACAATATATTCTGTATACTGTAGGGGTAGTCTTTACTTCTGTATTTCTCAAATTTCTGTTCAAACTTTTGTCTTGTTTTATCATCCATATTTTCACTTAAAGTCAATTTTTCTTTCCTTTTACTATCTACTGCATCTGGAGAAAAAAAAAAAACATCACAAATTCTGACATATAAGACCCTGTTTAAACAATGAAAAAAAATAAAATACTTTGATCTTTTTTTAATCGATTCTAAAAAGACTAGTTTGCCTTTACACACATTTATGAAATAACCCGAATAATAGGTTGTTGTATTTCACTCCTTGCAGTCGCTCATTACCCTACAAGAAAGATCTATTAAAAAAAGATCTATCTTTTTAAGTCTAGGTTTGAAGCAGGACTTTTTAAGTCCGGTTCTTTTTGAATCGATTCAAATAAAGATCAATCTTTCCTGTTTACACGTACAAAAAGATCGATCTTTTTTGCATCGATTTAAATAAGATAGATCTTTCCGTCTAGTGTAAACAGGGTCTAATATGATTAAGAAATAAACAATGGCCGCCCGTAGTTTATTGGAGATTTTAACATGGATTGCCATTGTTTCCATTATTATTTTACCCTGTGTGGAGCGCAGCGGAGGGAGGGGTAAAATAAACGAAAACAATGGATACCCATGTTAAAATCGACAATAAACCACGGGCGGGCATGGATTATTTCTATTCTAATGTGCAATTTTTGTGTTTTTTCGTTGACCTATAGTGAAAGACAAAATGTTTGCCATTTTTGTTGTTTTTGTGCACAAAATATATTATGACGTCATTGGTTTTAGCGTTAAAGTAACTGTGACGTCGACCCAGTGTTTATTGGAAATTTACACACGACTTGTTGTCATGGTTTCCTTTGTTAATGGGTGTGGTCCATATTAGAATTGTTTTTCTTGTACATGTATTAAGTACATGTAAGGTACACATTGCAAATCTCTCTTGCAAATAAGAACCATACTAAATATAAGGCTTGTCAAAATTCTAGCAATTGAAACAAGAGGCTCCCAGGAGCCTGAATCGCTCACCTGGTCTTGATGTCAATCCTATAAAGACTTTTGTAGAGCTAAATATTAAGCTAAACATTTAAGCAAGCAACAGCTTTTATCTACAAATGTATTTACTATAGTTTTCATTCCATAGGCCAAAAGCATGAAAAACCTTATTTTAGGGACTGCAACCTCTATAAGGGATCGTCTGACAACTTTGACCCTATTGAGACTTTTGTAGAGCTGAATGACCTGAACATTAAAGCAAGCAACAGTTTTTCTATATCTGCTATAGTTTTTATTCTATAGGTCAAAAGCATGAAACAAGAGGTTTCCAAGAGCCTCAATTGCTCACCTGAACTACACAGATACATATATTTTGTAGATATTATTGTGCTTAACCATATGCGATTTAAATTTCTGAAATATCTTATTAAGTTTTCAAGATATAGGGCTTAATAAGTGCAAAAATTACGAAAAAGGTCAATAACTCCCACCTCAGCAGTAGGATCTTTTTTAAAATTTCAGGACAGGAAGATCTTAATATATTCTTGCACAATATTGATATCTGAAACCATTTTTGAGTAATTAGCAAAAACCTGCAATTTACCCCTCTGTTCTATTTTTAGCCATGGCAGCCATGTTTTTTTTGACAAATCAAAAATCTGAACAATAGAGTTGTAGCAGATATCCTATTTAACAAGTGTGCCAAGTTAAAATGCAGTTGGTTTTACGGTGTCAGATAAGTTAATCTTTGAAATTCATGGGAAAAGTACTGAAAAATGGTAAATTTTGTTGCTTATAGGGCAATAACTTCTAAAAGAAATGGTCCTACAGCTTTGACTGTTTTACATGAAATGTAGATCTTGATGTTCTTAATCATATGCAATTTGAATTTTTGAAATATCTTGTATATTTTCAAGATATAGGGATAAATAAGTGAAAAATTTGAAGAAAAAAAAACAGAAAAAGGGCAATAACTCCTACATCGATTGTTGGATCTTCTCGAAAATTTCAGAGCAGGTAGATCTTGAGGTGCTGATCACTTTTGATTTTGCTCAATTCTGATATCTGTAACCATTTTTGAGTTATTAGCAAAAAACTGCAATTTACCCCTATGTTCTACTTTATGCCATGGTGGCCATATTTTTTTACAAAGCAAAAATCCAGACGACAGAATTGTAGCAGATATGCTATTGATCTTACGTGCCAAGTTTAAATGCAGTTGGTCTTATGGTGTCAGACAAGTTAATCTTTGAAATTCAGGGAAAAAGTAATGGAAAATGGTAAATTTTGACGCTTTGAGGGCCATTACTCCTAAAAGAAACGGTTCTACATCTTTGACCAAATTACATGAAATGTAGATCTTGATGTTTTTAATCATATGCAATTTAAATTTTTGAAATATCTTGTATAGTTTTCAAAATATAGGGCTAAATAAGTAAACAAGAGGCTCCCAGGAGCCTGAATCGCTCACCTGAACTACACAGATACATATGTTTTGTAGATATTATTGTGCTTAACCATATGCGATTTAAATTTCTGAAATAACTTGGTTAGTTTTCAAGTCATTGGGCTTAATAAGTGCAAAATTATCAGAAAAAAGGGCAATAACTCCCACATCAGCAGTCAGATCTTTTCCAAAATTTCAGGACAGGTACTTAATATGCTGATCACTTTTGATTCTTGCACAATTTTGATATCTGAAACCATTTTTGAGTTATTAGCAAAAAAATGAAATTTACGCCCTATGTTCTATTTTTAGCCATGGCAGCCATGTTTTTTACGAATCAAAAATATGAACTATAGAGTTGTAGCATATAAGCTATTCAACAAGTGTGCCATCTTAAGATGCAGTTGGTCTAACGGTGTCAGACAAGTTAATCTTTGAAATTCAGGGAAAAAGTAATGAAAAATGGTAAATTTTGTTGTTTTGAGGACATCAACTCCTAATAGAAATGGTCCTACAGCTTTGACCTAGATACATGAAATGTAGATCTTGATGTTCTTGATCATATGCAATTTAAATTTTTGAAATATCTTGTATAGTTTTCAAGATATATGGCTAAATAAGTGAAAAAAATTGAAAAAAATCCAGAAAAAGAGCAATAACTCCTATATCAATCGTTGGATCTTCTTGAAACTTTCAGAGCAGGTAGATCTTGAGATGCTGATCACTTTTGGTTCAATCAGAGTTTTGATATCTGTAACCATTTTTGAGTTATTAGCAAAAAACTGCAATTAACCCCTATGTTCTATTTTTAGCCATGGCGGCCATATTTTTTGACGAATCAAAACTCTGAATGATATACTTGTAGCAGGTGAGCTAAAAATTTGGAAAAAATCCAGAAAAAGGGCAATAACTCCTACATCGGTTGTTTCTGAGCAGATAGATCTTACAGTACTGATCACTTTTATGTAAGCCAGATATTGATATCTGTTACTCTTTTTGAGTGATTAGCAAAAAACTGCAACTTTCCTCTTTGTTCTATTTTTAGCTACAGGGGCCATGTCTTTCGACAAATGAAAAATCCAAACGATACTTTTGTATCAATAATGTTAATAAACAACTGTGCCAAGTTTGGTTGAAGTTGGATGTATGGTGTCAGACAAGTTAAGCTTTGAAAAAGTGAGCTAAAAACATTATTTTTGGGGCTATAACCAAAACATTATTTTAGGGGCTATAACCCTTATATAGGGTCATCTGAAATCTTCAACCCTTTGGATACTTTTGTAGAGCTAAATGAGCTGAACATTTAAGCAAGCAACAGCTTCTCTCTACATGCTATAGTTTTCATTCCATAGGCCAAAAACATGAAACAAGAGGCTCCCAGGAGCCTGAATCGCTCACCTTAACTACACAGATACATTTTGTAGATATTATTGTGCATAACCATATGCGAATTCAATTTCTGAAATATCTTGGTTAGTTTTCAAGATATTGGGCTTAATAAGTGCAAAATTTGGCAAAAATTGTGAAAAGGGCAATAACTCCCACATCAGCAGTCAGATCTTTTCCGAAATTTCAGCACAGGTAGATCTTAATATGCTGATCACTTTTTGATACTTGCACAATTTTAATATCTGAAACCATTTTTGAGTTATTAGCAAAAAATATGAAATTTACCCCTATGTTCTATTTTTAGCCATGGCAGCCATATTTTTTGACAAATCAAAAATCTGAACAAAGAATTGTAGCATTTATGCTATTAAACAACTGCACCAAGTTTGGTTGAAGTTTGATATATCGTGTCAGACAAATTAATCTTTGAAATTCAGGGGAAAAGAAATGAAATATTGTAAATTTTGACGCTTTAAGGGCCATAACTCCTTAAAAAAATGGTTCCACAGCTTTGACCTAATTACATGAAATGTAGATCTTAATGTGCTTAATAATCATATGCAATTTGAATAATTGAAATATCTTGTATAGTTTTTAAGATATAGGGCTAAAAAAGTGCAAAATTTTGAAAAAATCCAGAAAAAGGGCAATAACTCCTACATCGGTTGTTGGATCTTCTTGAAAATTTCAGGGCAGGTAGATCTTGAGGTGCTGATCACTTTTACCCTGCCAGAATTTTGATATCTGTCACCGTTTTTGAGTTATTTGCAAAAAACTGTATTTGACCCCCCTGTTCTATTTTTAGTAACAGTGGCCATGTTTTTTGACGTATCGAAAATCCGAACGAAAACTTTTTGCACAATACCCTAAGGAACAACCATATCAAGTTTGGCTGCATTTGACCAAGCAGTTTCAGAGAAGAAGATGTTTGAAAAAAGCTAACGGACGACAGATGACGGACAGACGCAAAGAAATGGCAATAGCTCACCTGACCCGAACCTTCGGGTCAGGTGAGCTAAAAATGTTACTTTTGGGGCTGTAACCCCTATAAGGGGTCATCTGACAACTTCGACCCTATGAAGACTTTTGTAGAGGTACATGAGCTGAACATTTAAGCAAGCAACAGCTTTTCTCTATCTGCAATAGTTTTCATACTATAGGGCAAAAACATGAAAAAATGTTACTTTTCACCTTTAAGGGGCCCTAACCCCTATAAGGAGTCATCTGACATCTTCGACCAAATGGAGTATTTTTAAGAACTTTTGATCCTGAAGCAGCAGGGTGGCATCAGATTTCATCTATCTCTTATACTTTTTGAATTACAAGCCAAAAACAGTAGTCATACCCCCCGGTCTATTTTTAGCCACAGCAGCCATGTTTTTTTATGAATAAACAAGCATTCTGAGAGTATTGCAAAACAATACTTAGTCCCCTACCGGCCTCATATTTCAGTCACTGGTAACAATTTGTCAAACAAATGAATACCTAAACTTGATCAGTTTATTATCTACAGGGAACAATAAAAAAAGTTTAGAAAAGAAAAATGCAATAGATTTTCAAAGTTCAAAGGGCCATATCTCCCAAAAAAATTTGTGGACCGGCACGAAACTCAAACTTGATTTGTAACTCATCAGGGTTAACTCACATACCAAAAATCAGTTCATTATCTATAAGCGTTTAGAAAAAAAGTGAGGAAAACTGAAAATTTAGTGAATTTTCAAAGTTCAAAGGGCCATAACTCCCATAAGAATTTATTGATCAGCACGAAACTCAAACTTGATCTGTAACTAATCAAGGTAAACTCACATACCAAAAATCAGTTCATTATCTATAAGCGTTTAGAAAAAAAGTGCGGAAAACTGAAATTTTAGTGAATTTTCAAAGTTCAAAGGGCCATAACTCCCATAAGAAATTGTGGACCGGCACGAAACTCAAACTTGATCTGTAACTCATCAAGGTTAACTCACATACCAAAAATCAGCTCATTATCTATAAGCGTTTAGAAAAAAAGTGAGGAAAACTGAAAAATAAGTGAATTTTCAAAGTTCAGAGGGCCATAACTCCCATAAAAATTTATGGATCGGCACGAAACTCAAACTTGATCTGTAACTCCTCAAGGTAAACTCACATACCAAAACTGGGTTCATTATCTATGAGCGTTTAGAAAAAAAGTGCGGAAAACTGAAATTTTAGTGAATTTTCAAAGTTCAAAGGGCCATAACTCCCATAAGAAATTGTGGACCGGCACGAAACTCAAACTTGATCTGTAACTCATCAAGGTAAAATTACATACCAAAAATTAGTTCATTATCTATAAGCGTTTAGTGAAAAAGTGCGGAAAACTGGTATTTTAGTGAATTTTCAAAGTTCAAAGGGCCATAACTCCCACAAAAAATTGTGGACCGGCACGAAACTCAAACTTGATCTGTAACTCATCAAGGTAAACTCACATACCAAAAATCAGTTCATTATCTATAAGCGTTTAGAAAAAAAGTGCGGAAAACTGAGGCGTGACAGACGGACAGACAGACAGACGGACAGAGCGCAAACCTATAGTCCCCTTCGGCTTTCGCCGGTAGGGGACTAAAAATCAAAACAAAACTACAGTGCAGGACACACTAAGGATCAATCATACCAAGTTACATTGAAATCTGTTCAATAGTTTGAGAATTTTTTGTTGTTGAAAAATTGTTAACAGACGACAACAACAGATGAAGAAGACAGACGCCAAGAGATGGCAATAACTCACATGGACCTAGCTTTGGTCCACGTGAGCTAAAAAGGATGGCATTTATTGAAATACCTTAATGTAACAACTACAACCTGGAAAGAGAAAGAATGTGACATCAATTGTACACTCCCGAAGAAGCGATAATGGTAGAAATGTCAATATTTTAGTTGTACTAGAGTAACTGTACGTGGAGTCGTACACTTTTGGTTTATTTCAAAATAAACTTTTACGGGAAAGGATAATACAAATATTTTTATGTGTAAATGATACTATATCATTAGTATGTTCTTTTACAGGATAAGTCACAATTTTGAGTTGAAAAAATATTATATTAAAATTAAACATCGAAGTCTAATAAACATGATAAATCCGCTTAATTATAAACTTTTCTTGTCTAAAACATCAATTAGGAATTTTTATTTGTTATACAAACAACATATCTTTTAAAAGCTGAATAAAACGGTCTGTCTAACACAATTTATGAAATATTTTGGAAATATTTCTTGAAAATAAGCTACAATAATAGTTTTAGTGAATCCCAGCACCCTCCAATAGCATAAAGAAGGAAAACAAATAAAGCTGAAAACACCTTCTTGTTTTAAGCTAAGAACCTAAATCGCTTGGACATTGCAAAACAATGTTATTTGAATTATTTTCTGCTAATATTTTCAAAATTTTCAATCGTGATTCAAGTATTTATGCTCAGATTATAAATGTGCTGATTTTTAGATGTGGTAAAAAATGCTGCATAAATGCATTGTGTATGCATACTGATAAATAAACAGACACAATGTCATCCTTCTTTTATCTGGAAACTAAGCAGTGACAAAATGTCTTTGAAATGATTGTCTTTCATCCCATATACGACTTCGTGAAAAATTATTGGAAATTTTGACATTTGCGGTCGAAATTAAAAAAGTTTTAACCTTAAAAAGTGTACGACTCCACGTACAGTCACTCTATGAGCTGAATTTTCCTACAACGTCCTGTTGAGCACCCTTGTTTTCCTGAACTTTCAGCATCTTTTTAACACTTTTTTTCATTACAAATTTCGAGCATCATTATGCACATGAGTGACCAACAAGAAAAGCCAGTTTGTTTTTATTTAAGGAATGACTTTACTAGTTGGTCATTTTACACGGGTATAAAATGGGTAGGGTCGTTTTTCACTTAATAAAGCGCGAAGCACTTTATATAGAGCGTAAAACGACCCTACCCATTTTATATCCCTATAAAATGACCAACTATTAAAGTCATTCCTTATAATTTAATTTCGTAAGATTTATATTAACTATCGAATATTCAACAAAAAAAAATCATAGGGACTATTTCGAAAATGCCTTGGCGGATGAAGATGTTAGTGACGTCACAAGACCAAACCATATTATACAATATAACATGGGTTGGTCCAACCAATCAAATTGAGCGTTACATATCAAATTAAATTATTTTCGAATATAATTTGTTTCAATTCATATAATAGCAGAAATATTTATTTTCGCTTGAAAATTATCTAAAGATGCCTAATAACCTCGGGAGCGTCTCAGGTAAAACCTGCCTCATACTACCTGAAAAACGGGAACATTGATCTCAGATTTCGACACGCTACTTAACGTCTAAGCAGTCTAAATTATAATTAGTCTATTTTTATCAGTTCAACCATTTTCCATAATTTTGAGTGAGACTTCAGTAAGTTTTAAGCCTTGAAGGATTTTTTTATGAGTTTTTACCGGACTTTTTGAGGTATTACCTGGGTCAACAGCTTCTAAATAAGCTCCTGCTATCTTTTTCTGTACCCTCTGTCGAATATTTTCCATCTTAGCACTGTCTGAGACTAGGAGGCTTTCAGTTTCTGCCATTTCGTGGGATTATAAAATATTTTTAATAAAATCAAAGTTGCGTTTGAAGAAATGTCCTGATTGCATACAAGTTAAAATCTTTGTCAACATCCTGATTTAAAATTACTCCACAGATAAAAGTCTATTGCCAGATTTTAATCTCAGCTGAGTTTGAAATAAACGTTTGCATCTTAAAACTTTATTTTTTTCATTTCTATTTGATGTTAAAGACCATTATTTACAAATATATAACATTATTTAATAGCTTTTTATTTAATATCTTCATTTTTCACATTAAAACCGCTGATAAGAATTGATTCTTCTGTGGCACTGTCTGACGGGGACTTTTGTTATTTAGGACGACATTACACCAATCATTCTTCTTTCCAAGGACACACCTCCTCAACTCTAAACTGCATAGTGTCAGTGAAAACAGGATCATTTTGATTTAGGTCAAATATTAAATTGGTAAGAAATGTTTAAACATGCATGATAATGCAGAGAAAACTATCTGGATAATATTAAAGAAAACACCTGTCAGAAATGTTGCATATGCTAAAGTTTTGTTTCCCCTAGCCTTACTGCTAGAAGCTGAGAAAATTAAGATTAGAATCACCATGTTAAACAGAACAAAGTGGCTAAAATAACAGTGTCGTCGCCGTAAACGTCAAGTAAACTTGTCCATGGAAATAGAAAACATAATTGAATTGATATTGTTGGATAGCCGGGTCTTTCAGGAATGGGATGGTATAATCTTTTAACGGGTCCGTCGATTTACCCAAAAACACCAAAAAACACCCAAAGATACCCAAAAACACCCAAAATCACCCAAAAACAACACAAAAATTTAAAATGTGGAAAAAAAAAGATTTTTATAAAGTATAGACTATCTTAATATTAAATTATATTTATTACTTTTATCGATAACCGAAATCAACAGTTAAATTATATCAATGCGGACAAAACAACATGATTTTCAAATATTAATATATGTACATTTTTCCAAGAGATTTGTAAAAAACTAAACAAAAATTTGAGTAATTACATAAATTAGTTATTACATTTCTAAATATATGTGAATAACTAATAGATGAAAGTCGCATCGAAAATGAAATAAGACGCATTGTATACGACATACTAAAAATACATGCTGAGAAAACTTCTGATTAGAAAATTATCAGTACTGTTATGAAAGTATTGTTAATTGAAATCAAGCACGTGACGCAAAAATCATATATAACTTTAAAAATTATAAATATGTGGATCTCAGATATACTAATATTATCACTTACAGCAATACATGCTTAAACTGTTAAACATGATTCTTTTATACTTTTCAGAGTAGAAACCTGCACGCGAAGAAATATGCAATATATCTAGATTCGTGCGAGATTTTAATCGTAAAATGCTGAAAAAAAATAGATCAGTTTACTTTAGTATACATATACAATGCAACACTTGGCTTGAGAGTTTCCGATGAGTCTTTAATACGAAGAAACGTACGTAAGGCATAGTTATAAGTCGATTCCCTAAAATTTAGTAGTTTTGTTTTTGTAAAATGATTGTCTTTTTACCACAGAATACCACAGAACGCCACAGAATACCACAGAACACCACAAAACTGTTTAAAATACAATTTTCTTGGATAAAACTATAAAGGAATATCATAATATGCATTAGTGAGGGGGTTAGTAATAATAATTTATCATAACTTACGCGGTTGGAATTTTTGCGGTACCACAGAACACCCCTTAAATTCATAAGGAAAGTTAAATTGTAAACTTTTTCATAAATAAAACACCTTTTTTATAAATGATTGTACCAGGAAACTAAAATAAAAGTAACAACTGTAAGCCTAACTTTACGGTCATAATTTTACTGTTCTGTTCTGTTCTGTTCTGTTCAGGTATGTTCCTCCTTTTAGTAGGAGCACTCCATATATGCTGGATCACAGTTTTAAAATATTACATGTCTCGCACATTAGTAATTTCGTACGGTTTAAAAGATTCTCTGACATCGGATTAAAAGTTTGTATATTTCACATAAAAGCTAAAAGTTCGTTGATATTAAAACGCACTAGTACATTATGTATTTATAAAATAGTTCACATAGGTTACGGTAAAAGTTACAGGTAATAGCAGTTACACACGGTTATAAATAAAAAAATGTATATTTCGCACAAATACGTATATTTCCCATCATATATATTAAAACATAAAAAGGTCATTCTAGCATACATAGAATTCCGTTTCATTGGTAGTTAAAAGAATATTTCACATCAGTCTTAATAGTACTTCTCGTATGTTCTATGTCATATAATACATACTAATTCAAAGTGTTTTATATCGGTCTTGTCCTAGAAAAAAACTGGAAAAAAATATATACATGTACTAGTATCACATTTTTAAAGTCCTTACCATATCGTACAAGATCTTTTTTTTTTGGATGAAAAACATAAAAAAATACTATAAATTAACTGGAACGTATATAGAGTTCCTGAAATGAATAAACTGCATTCATAAAAGGTTTTCATCGGAGATTGTACAAACAAAGGTTTCTTTAATATTTTTTGGGGGGATTTGGTTTACGTTTATTAAATTCTATTTTTTTCCCTTCAAATTAATCAATGAAGGAAAATCTGTCACCCCTCAAGAACATCGTACTTGTTATTTGTCAAGTTTCCAGTCCGTTACGTTTGTTTATTCTGTTGATGTCATTTGAAGACCGTTAGTTGGAATTTGATTGTAAGTGACAAATATCAGTACCTTTGATTAGGTAGCAAGGTAGAATACAGTCGTTAATTTGTGTAATGCAGCGTTGTTTTAAACATTTAGAACAATAAAATTACATCCGTAGTGTTATTTACGATGAAGCCATGTAAAATTATTTAAGATACAGCTTTTCTGGTCTACATTCCATTATTCTTTTTGAATACTACTGATAACGTCGCAAATATGTTTCGTCCTTGGACTTCGCCAAACTTCAAGTTTAACTACCATCAGACACTCAACAACCTAGCAAAGGTATAACATTTCCTTTATTATCTTCCTTTTTAAATATATATCTTACATAAGTACATGTATATATTAATTTCAATTTTATTTTAAAGTTCTTAAATACCTTTTTTCACTGCTTTTTGTTTAATTTTTATTACCCAATTTAAACATACTTTTTTAAAAATATTTTCTTAAAACCTTACGAAAAGGGTACGACGTAACGCACCGATTTGAAAATTTAGATAAGATAAGCTTGCCAAGCACCCAATTGAAAAATTCATTTTGATCCATTTAAAGACATAGAACCTATCAATTTCGCATTTTTTTACATTGAATAAAAAGTACATATATTAAAAATATACTAACTAAAACTTACCTTTACCAACATAAAAACTCAATATTCTGCAGTGTTCTATAAAATAATCTTATTTTAATTATTCGCTTTGATTAAGTATTGTCCAGCATAAATATTTACATTTGGTAAACTGGGTCCTGTTAAACTGAGAAACGAAATGTAACCAAACGAGGCGAAGAGAAAACGAAATCGGTAAATTGAGAAAGACGTCTGGTGTCAGCTAAAATCATTCAATTTTCCTTTTTACCAGTTTTGCTTGATTTCGTTTCCTTTCTAAATACAGATTTCGGTTGCTAATTTTACTGATTACGTTTCCTTCTTTACAGATATCGTTTTTGTGCAGCTCCGTTTCGTTTGGTTACTTTTTGTTTCTCAGTTTACCAGTACCCGCAAGTGTTTACATTCTATAATTAGTTTGTCCTCTTTTTTGACACTGCGTTTTTTTGTCAGTTTTCCGTCGAAAAGAATACTTTCTGGCAGGTTTTTTTGAAAATTTAACAGTTTCTTCAAAGGTTTAACAATGTATTCTTCAAATAGTGTGAATTTTAGTATTTTTTAAAAATTGCCAAAATGATAGGTTCTATGTCTTTAAAGTAAAGAAAAATGGCAAATATAGACATGTTAGGGTATAACCGTACGTGTCGTACACTATTGTTTTATTTCGAAAGAAATTTATATGGGAGATGATAATACATATATTTTATTAAGTATAAGCTGAGAATTATAATTGTTTCGGGTATAAGACGCATTTTTTAATTAAAGTACTTTTATTTTGAAATAGAAAATTGAGGTCTTACTAATTTTGTCTAAATTTGTCCCTACGAATCACTCATTTTTAAAGTGGCATTCCAAAAAGAAAAAAAAATTACATGTTAATTATAGAAAGCATTTACGACTCCATATACAGTAACTCTTTTCATGTATAATTGCCTCGAACTTTGTTGTTTTTTAACGCCGTTTTTAATACACCATTTGAAAAAAAAGTTGACGGGGGTGTAAAAATTAGCCCTATCTTAACAGCGAAATTTCCATGCAAGTGTTGTTGTTTTTTCTCATTTAAATCATTTTTATTTATATTTAAATATTATCTTTTTTGTAATCGTATTTAGCTCAAATTATCCATATCCATGTAAGAAACGCCAATAGTTTTACGTAAATATACTTTAAAACGATTTGTATCAAAATTAAAATTTATGATAAAAGAAAATGTAAGAATTTTAGTCGTCAAAAGTAACATATTTTTTTCTTTGCGATTAGTAGCTTTTTCTTGAAATATTCAAAGTCTTAATTGCAACAAGTAATTATCGATAATTGGTTGAAAAGAAATACATGGCTGTGAAACCAGACGGACTTCTTCACCAAGTGTAAGTAATAACGAGTCCAGATATGCACGTAGTCCACAGCACATCCCGAGTGACAAGGAAGATGCTAACATCACAGACCTGACCAGATCCTCCCCAACTGTTGAAACCGAGATCCAATCTACAGGTAGTTCATCAGCTTTACAGCATACCCCGAGTGTAGCCGATGTGTCCACGATTCTGAGTGACCAAGACAATTCAAACATCAAAGACGACGCTTTTCCAACACCAGCAAATGTAAACGTACTTACAGGAGGAAAGTTTATGTCAGCTATAAACGCATGGAACGCCATTACAGATAAATCTCGCGTTTTTGAGGATGCACCACCGGGAAATAAGTCGAACGTCTGGCTCTTGGTTAATAACGAAGACAACATCCGACGACGAGAACAGAAAAAGAACAGTAAATACTACGACGATTGTGGAGTTTGGGAGTCGTCAAAAGGAAAAGTTTACCATCAAGACTATCTTGCATCTGAGAACTTTCGTGTTGTTTTTCGAAAGAATGACCAGATTTGCAACAAAGTTAGACAGAGTGGAAAGACTATTTATTGCCCGATTGAACCCCAGCCCGACTTATCAGCAGTTGTCACAATGCATAGATACCAGACCTTTCTGAAAGCCGACAACAGTTTCAAAAAACATGTTACGTGGTTTACATCAAGTTTTGATCCAACCCTTTGTAACACAGCGTTATATGAGTACTCGGGAACATTCCCAGTTCCAGGACAAGAAGACCATTTTGTAAGAACACACCCGAAGACCATGACAACTATTAAGAAGGACGCAACATCTAAACCGCCGAAACAGATTTTTATAGACTTAAACAGAGATAACTCTTTACTTGCCCCAAAAGACACTAAACAGAAATGCAAAATATAGATCACGCCAAAAGGAAAAACCCATGCACTCTCAAAACGTTGCCGACGAACTGTTACAAGTACTTGCAATGATGAACACTCATCCCTTTGTGCAGCAGGTTATCCACAAGAAAGATCAAGTTCCTGCCATAATTTGTTACACCAATGAACAGATTGCGGACCTGAAACAGTTTTTAATGATTTAAACAGACTTGCCCCTTGGTGTAGACCGAACTTTTAACTTGGGGTCATTCTTTGTTACATCAATCGTGTACAAAAACCAAAGAGTCACCAGGAAAGAAACAAAAGACAATCCAATTTTTGCCGGGCCGATGCTTCTGCACAAAGATGCCTCTTATGAAACTTACAGGGCTTTCTTCTCGCATATCTGCTCGGAACTAGAACAACACAGTATAGACAATGTTGAGCTGAGACTTCATGAAAACATAGAATTTGGTAGTGACGACGAAAGAGCTCTTACAAAAGCCATAGAGAATTCTTTCCCAAATGCAAACAGACGCCTATGTACCAAGCACCTTAAAGACAATGTAAAACATAACTTGCAGAACCGTGTTGGAGTTAAATAAAATGAAAGAAACCAGAAATGACAGCCATTTTTGACCCTTCCCTCAGATTTCCATCAGAATTCCGTCAATTTTCCATCACTAAATTCTATCAATTTCCATCAGGTTGATGGAACTTGATGGAGTATTGGCACTGTTTTTCCATCAAAAATTTTGTTTGACGGAAACTGATGGAAAAAAGTAGCGGAAAATATTGATGGAAATTTGATGGAAAATTGATGGAAATTGATAGAAAGTTGACGGAATCTTGATGGAAACTTGATGGAATCTTGATGGAATCTTGACGGAATCTTGATGGAAAATTGACGGAATCTTGATGGAAAGTTGACGGAATCTTGATGGAAAGTTGATGGAATCTCACTGGAAAGTTAGCGTTTTTCTCTGATAGAAAAGAATGGAAACTTGATAGAAATATTTCCATCCGACCAATCATGCCTGAAAAAGTAGGCCAATAGCCTTGACCTAGGATGTCACTTGTGTACCTAAAATTTGAAAATTTAAATTAAATTAATCATGTATTGTAATTTTTCTGTGAAAAAGAAGTGTAAATGAACATTGTTTTCATTTTTTTATGTTTGGAAACAGCTGCAGACAATTTGCTATTAAAGAAAGCAGAATACATGTAAATTCTGCAAAATATCGTACCTCAACTTACACAAAGAAGTTAGGCATTTATTACAGAGCTTATGTTGACTTAAGTGTATTGTTATGGGCATTGTCATTTACAACTTAATCTACCCTTCTAGGTATTGCATGAGTGTGTCTATACTTTGGAAAGAAAATATTATTACCTGCCATGTATTAAGAAATGGGGAAAAGGGGGGAACATGGAATAACTACATACACTTTTAATAAATGATTTTCTATATAACGATAAAAATCTAAAACTGCAATTGAATAAACCTACTCCCTTTTTATGTGTTTGCTGTGCTAGACAATTTGATGTATTTCTGAATCTTAACAGGAAATAATTCATCAAAATGGCAAAATTTTAACTTCTGAAGTTAAAATTGTGGGTGGTAAAGGGTTTTTTTCGTGCATCGTGTTGAGCAATTTTAATTTCCCGTTCAGCCGTGCATGGGGGTTCATCGTGCATCGTGTTTCTCTATTTCATTTTTCGTTCATCGTGATTATCATTTTTTTATTGGCCGTTCATCGTGATTGTCATTTTTTATTGGCCGTTCATCCGTGCACGTACCCCCCCTTTACCACCCCCAAAATTGTGTAAGTAATTCAACAACTGAAATACATGCATGCACTATAGATGAATAAAATTTGTGTACTTACAGTATCTTCATCTTGTAAAATTTATCTCATTGAACACAACAGACACCATGTTATCTTCTGCTAGCAAAATCATGACTAAAAAACTGATGATGTAATAGATGACATCATCAAGTGCACTTAGGTCAAACTTTCCATCAAGATTCCGTCAATAGTTCAGCAGGTGCAAGTTTTTCCGGCACAGTACTATAACATTACTGATTTTTTCCATCAAGTTTTTCTATCAATTTCCGTCATGATCTTTATTTCTATCAATTTTCCGCCAATTTTCTATTGAAATATAATTTCCGTCAATTTTCTATCAATTTTCCGGCAACTTTCCATCAAAAGATGAATTTTCCATCAATTTTCTGTCAGCTTTCCATTGGAAGACAATTTTCCATCAGTTTTCTATCAACATTTCCGTCAGCGGGTTATTTTTTTGATGGAAATAGTTGAATTTTTTCCATCAAGCATGTGTTGACGGATTTTTTTCCATTGGTTTTAACTTTTCTATCAACTTCCATCAGTATTCTATCAAAAAGTCTAATTCTTGACGGAAATCCATCAATTTCCATCAAATTCTATCAGAAAATTGACGGAAATGATAGAAACTGATGGAATTCTGAGGGAAGGGGGGGACGAGGGTTTAGTAAGTGCAGACAATACCCATAGTTTTGCAGCCAAGACGTTACAAGTAAAAGATGTTGCTTCAAACTATCCGCAATTTTTCGACTATTTCGAGCGCAATCTGAAAGATAGAATTTCTAACTTCGTCACAAGTACAAACACAAGAATAAATTCAAAGACCTTGTGGACAAATAATAATGCAGAGTCCATGAATCATGTGATGAAAGTAGCCGTCAATTGGAAGCCTCAGAATACGCCAGATTTGATTAACAAGCTGTATGATGTAGTAGACTTTCAGTTTTTGAACTTGCGAAGTGCCCTTCATTCCTATGGAGATTATACCTTGACGTCATCTTACAGAATGTACCTGGTGTCGGACATGATTTGGAGAACCAAAACGCAAGAGGAGAAGCAAAGACTTTTTTCAAAACTTTCTGAAAAATAGCAAAAAGAGACCCATCAATATTGTCATAACTTCCACAAATGGACAATATTCTATACCTAACAGGGCAAAGAAGATAGCAAGAAAACCCGGACAAGTAAGACGCCCAAAGAGCGAGAAGACAAAATAAACAACGAAGATCTAAATTAATGAAACGATTTGTTATTTGTTAAAGTTCAGTATTTCTGTGTTAATAGCTTTATCATAAATAATATAAATATATTTTTGAAGATGATATTTGCGTGTGTGTTTATTTTGATTATTTATTCTCAATTAACTAACAATTAAATAGTCCTTATACAGTAGACCCCGAACGCCTACTTGACTATAAAAAAAACTTATCATGTCTAATTTATGCACGGGGATGTCAACTGTTGATATTTTATCAATTAAGAAAATATATTTTTATCAAAAGTAGATTCAATAGTTTATTTGAGATTCAGATTCTGCATTTAATCGAACAAAACAAAAGCATCATGTCCTTAGTGCACATTATGGGTCCTAAATTAGTGCTCTAAGAAGTCCTGTGTGGTGTTTAGACATACCGTAAACTTACATGTTATCATCTTCTCTTGGTCTCGCCACATATTATTCATAAATATTACTTTATTTGGTTTTATAAAATCATTTAAAATCAGTATCAAAGAATTAGCATGATTAGCTTAATCAATAAAAACAAAAGAAATTTCATCTGTGGTATTCCAGATACTTGTGATGAACTTTATTGAGACAAATGTAACTACTTTAAAATAAAAGTTAAGTATAATTTTATTCACATTTATCCTTTTCTATTCATATTTATCCTTTTAAAGGGTATTATGTTGTGTTCTGTGGTATTCTGTAATGTTCTGTGGTGTTCTGTGGTATTCTGTGGTGTTCTGTGGTATTCTGTGGTATTCTGTGGTGTTCTGTGGTAAAAAGACGCACCCCTTTCAGGCCAGGGTCTAACGGGGTCTAATTGTAATTATTCAAATTAAAGACAAGTCCACTATTTGCAGAAGAAATTTTTAAAGATGTTGTTACATGTACAGAAATTAATACTTTCGTTTTTACAAAAATGTACCTGTATTGCTGGACGAAAAGAGCGAAAATGACATTTGTTTTTCTGTTGTGTCTCTATCTTTTTGTTACATCGAGTATGCCAATTTATTGTAATTGTGACATGACAGAATTTTTTTTGGTCCACCAAAAGCTGTTCTGAAGAAGAATCTTTTTCAAAACATTGAATTCATATCTTTATATTTTATGTTTATTGCTTGGTATATGTGCGGTACTATTGGTGTAATACTTGTTTTATCTTCTCTTTTAACTTTTTTGGCTAGGAGGGAGCATTTCTGATATGACTCCAATGAACAAAAACTTTGTTAATGTTAAAGGATAAAATAATACACGTGTACTATTCTGATCTGTTAATGTTGAAACTTACAGAAGAATTTTAATGAAAAGCTTTGACGAGCGCAGCATAATTGAAACCTGTACGTTTGAGGCCCAATATATGGATAGTCAATTTCTCTGGACACATGAAGCCCATTGTGAACTGACAAGTTTTTTGACACGTGTAGCCATTGGGTATTTTTCAAAAGCGAGACGAAAGTTGCATTTTTGCCTCTCATTTTGGGCCCCCTTTTTCTAAACAAAAAGGGGTGGATCCTCAAACCCATTCCATCTAAGATTTAATTACATTGTATAAGGAATATCGTTGAAAAATTTCATAGCAATTAATCCTGGATCCGCCCCTGCATTTGAAGATTATTTGAAAATTTTGACCCTAAAAGATGAATTGATGATGTGTAGATTAAGAACTACAAATACTTTTTACCTATTGAAACGGGAAGATGGAGAAATATTAATCGGGAAAATAGATACTTTATCCTATGTGATTATAAAAGCTTAGGGGACGAATTCCATTATATATATGCTTGAATCATCCAGAAATAGATTTTCAAAGTTACAAGTAAATTCATTTAAACAATGAACATTCGAAAAATATGAGCAACAAGTTCGGTTTTTATTGGAGTGTTGAGAAGTTTGACAAAAAATGTTTCCGAAGCCCAAAACTGCAATTTTTACGTCGTATGACATTATTCATACTGGTATAAAATTAAGCTGGGATTTTAAAAGAAGACAACGGTTCAAGTATAATGGGTATACTATAATATATAATATTTTTTAATATACCAAAATCTTAGGACTCCGTCAATATGACATGTATAACTCAAATAATTAAAAAAAGGTACCGGCATCTTGATATATATGCGAAACATTTTGCTTTAAATCTTATGTTTCGCGTCTACAGCACAAAAACTACGTCTTTTCAATTTTCTCGGAACGTGCTTGTTTATCTGTGTCATATGATAACGAAATAAAAAATATCTACAGAATCTACACTTGACTTTGATATCTATAAGCTTTTTATTGTAATGTTATTGACAATATCTTAGAATTAATTTTCTTCAAACTTGGATATTGTGCACTACGTCTATACTCATACTGAATAAACTTCACAAATTATAAGAAAATTATTTACTGTGTTTAATCTCATTAGAGCTGCTGTAAAGGAGTAGGCATTCCCAATGTCTTCTTTATAACACTGTGAACATGTGAACTTGAGTGCACCACAGAAACCTTTGATGTCAAGAAGAGTCACATTCTCACAACCGCAGTGGTAAAAACAAGCTGAACATTCTATTGAGTTCTTGGTACAATTCAGCCGACATATGCCACAAGGCCAGAAAGCAGAACGTTTAGTATACGAAACTTTGCGTTTAAGCATTATGAAATTAATTGAAAAGAATACAAATAATTGCGTTTAATAAAAAAAGTATCCATATATATTACGTAAAACAACGGGAGAAAAAATTGTATTAACGATTCATTTTTCTTTATTTTAAGCTTAATGAGAAATATCCAATTCAAAACGGTTTCAACATTTTATGACCATGATAATAAAGGTGTGATGCAACGTCCAGCTCTTCACACTAGTACTATAATTTTATTACTCGATTTTATCTCTGAAAACAACAGGACTTGTGCTTTGATATGATGACAGGTTCCACTACCTACTGTTAATTAGTGTTTATTAATGTTAATTAATATGTAAAGGACGCCAATTAAAGCCAAAAAATAATTTTAACTGCTGTGCTTGAAACATATATTTAGATATACTGGCAAAATACCCACAAGTTACTAATCTGGAATGGTTCTATGATCGTTAATATTATCTAGATAAATCTATGATAGAAAATATAACCAATAAATAATCTTATTAATATTTTCTATTTATTTATTTTTTAAGAAATAGATTTTTGAATACTTTGGCACAACAAGCATAATTTAATTTTGTTTTTAATTTTCCTATAAACAAATTGAATTTTACATGGACAATTGTTTTTGCACGTTCATCGATTTAAATGGGAGGACAATATGTTGGTATGCACTTACATGTATATTTTACCAATAATTTGTAGGACCACAAGTTCTTGACATACAAAATACATACCATCAACAACTTTATTATTTAAGCATTAAATTCCAGTATATTCTATGAAAAGAACAAGAAGCAACGATAAGCTGAGCGTCATCATCAAATGATGTTGAATATACCAACGCATCCATGTATCCCGAATTCATTTCTAAACAGTCAATTAGTCATAAATTGTCTATTTACAACCTTTTTTATATTAATCTATGTTTTTTCCTACATTTATCATTGTATTTAACTGTTTTTGGGTGATTTTGGGTGTTTTTGGGTATCTTTGGGTGTTTTTTGGTGTTTTTGGGTAAATCGACGGACCGTCTTTTAACACCTCTACTTTATATTTTTATTTTCATAAAACAAAAACTAAATAATGTTGAGGGGTAAAAAATGCAAATTCTTGCAATATGATTAAATTTGGTCACAATAAAGAAATTTTCTTATCAGCACTTATCCACAGTGTCAGTGGGTGTCAAATTTTAAAAGGAAATTGTGTAACCTTTAATAGGTAATTTCTTGTCTCAAACTCACCTAATTATCGTAAAAATTTGACTAGTTTATTCTGCCAACTTTCTGTTATTTAACAGTGCTAATTAAGAAAGAAATTAAGGCAAATTAAAATAAAATTTATAAGATTTCCCAGAGGTACTTTATATTTAGAGTGTATAAAGAATAATTCGTTTATTTTAAATTGACGATTTTTAAACAGTATTTTTCAGAAAAAGCCAAATCAAAATAAAAAGAAAATTAGCCTATCGCATACAGAAGGATTTTCCCTTTCCTATGATATGAATACATGTATTGTACATGTCCGATTTATAATAAAAGTGTTTACCCTCCAACCATTATACTATGTTTCAACAGAGAATCTGAAGTATACAAAATCATGAGTAGACCTTGTTATTTTCAACTTATCGTGAGAGACTAATCTCTTTAGTTTAATTATCTCAGCCCCTAGCTAGCTCTCTGCATTTTTATAATAATGTGATATGAATTGAAACAAAATAAATTTGAAAATGAAAATAAAAACTAGCTTTTTTGTGAGTCACATAAGCACTTAATGACGTTTGATTTACGTGAAGTGAGGAAAAGATGCTGAAAGTTTAAATTGGGAAAACAAGCGTTCTTAACTGGAGGTTGCAGGAAAATTCAGCTCATAATAGATTCATAATACAACTAGAATATTGACAATCCTACCATTATTGCTCTCTTTAGGAGTGTATAAGTGTATTACAAATGGTTTTTTCATGAGCATAGTAAGCAAATTTTCATAGTATCTGGGGAAACTATATTAAATATTTCCGATCTTCTTAATTCTTTTACAAAAAATGTTGCTTATTCCATTGACATGCAATATAATTATGCGACAATGGAAAAAAAATTAAATAAAAAACAAAACTTTTTTAATTCATGAAATAAAGGTAATAACAAAACTACCGAACTTGAATGATCAATCTCATAGTCCAGAGAAAATGACAAAAACGAATTAGTCATAAAAATATTTTACATGATAGTCATAGTGTAACGGGGTTGCTCCCCTTCCTAGTAGATTTAAATAGCCAGCCTTTATCCCTGAACAAGGGAAGTACTTCTTTGGTTCAGAAGTAGAGCGCCTGACTGTAAACCTAGAGGTCCCGGGTTCGAGTCCCGGTCAGGACATGTCGATTTTGTGAAGTAATTCATGCTCTCTGGTAACATTGGTGCCCAACTGAAAAACCTATGGTGGTTAGAAGGATTCCTAGCCAGGGTTGTGTTGTGTTAAGAGTCATACATTGAGGTATGATGACTCTTGAGGAGGGGGAAGTGTAACGGGGTTGCTCCCCTTCTTAGTAGATTTGAATAGCCAGCCTTTATCCCTGAACAAGGGAAGTACTTCTTTGGTTCAGAGGTAGAGCGCCTGACTGTAAACCTAGAGGTCCTGGGTTCGAGTCCCGGTCAGGACATGTCAATTTTGTGAAGTAATTCATGCTCTCCAGTTACAATAGTAAATACCATCAAATTTGCTTTATAGTGCTTGTGAACTATTACCAGGTTGGAGCAAATGCCTGAAAACGGGTATAAACCCTGATTCCAGGGATATATAGTCCTTGAAATAAGGTAAAGGCATTTTCTAAATATATCATTCAGAGGAAATGATATCATAGCTATATGTTTTAGCATCTTTCAAATTGATATGATGTCTTATTAAATGCCTTTGCAGTTTTTTCTATTGTACATGTATTACTTGAAAAAGAAGGTGTTTCATTCATTAAAAAGGCTTTAAATCCATTAGAATGTCTGCTATCACTGAAATCAGGGATTTTACACAATTTCAGACATTTGCTCCAACCTGGTTATAGTTCACATGCACTATATAGCAAATACCTAACCTGTGTAAAGGTTATCATTCTGTAAAAAAGGGATATATGTTGGTTCTATGGTAGAGACACAACTATTGAGCCTTCAAACATTTAATTTCAATAATCGACGTCTGCCCACACCGACTTCATAAGAAACATTGACAATACAAAATTACAGCAAAATAAAATGTGTTGTGTAGTGAGACATTCCTGACATTTCTGAAATTTATTTTATTCCATTTTATGAAGATGTTGATATTCTTAGATACATTCCATGAGGAAGGCAAGTTGACAGAAATCTTGAATCTTTAATCTATTGTCTTATTCTTTCAGAAAATGCAGTCTAGAATCAATATAGAAGAGCCAAGATATGATCAGGGAACATTCTCAGGAAGAGCCAGACATTTTTTGGTTACCACAAATCCCCTAAATATACTAGCAACATCAAAACAGCTTGACGATGCAAAAGATATAGTTGAAAGATATAGGTGAGATCAATTTTGATAATTTGCTGCAACTATTGGGTAATTGAAATTGTTTTATTTTTGATATTTTTCTAAATTTTATTCTAATAACATCCAATAATAACTCAGTTTACTTTTAAGTGGATTGGTCATTGGAAGTGCAAACAGTTCACTAAAATTAAGACATTCAGTAAATCATAGAAAAAATATTATTAACATGATAAAGGTCAACAATTTTGGTTAATTATTTTTCGTGGGATACCAATTTTTATGGTATTTGTGGGTAGCAGTAAACCACAAAAATAAGAACCCAAATGAAGATTCAATTTTACATTGGTTTCTCCTTGAAATTAAAATTCTGTCTTTTGATGGGAATCCATGAAAATTGATCTCCATGAAAATGAATGAATCCACAGTACATATTTCTCTTCACATGGGATATATTTTTAGAGATAAGTTAAGCTATGATTATTGATGTGATGATGAAATTTAAGTAAAATTTATATTCATAGATAAAATTTCACATTTTCTGTTTTGTGTTTAAGCCCTACATTTTTCTTTTTCATTTTAGAAAATGTGATACATCATTAAAGATACCAGAAGATGATTTATGGAGAGCCAAACAGTTGTACGACTCAGCCTATCACCCAGACACTAAGGAGAAAATGTTTTGGGCTGGGAGAATGTCTGCTCAGGTGCCAATGAACATGACCATAACAGGGTGTATGATGACATTTTACAAGTAGGTAAAAACAGAGTTGTTCTCCTTGACAACCTTTAAAAATTTCTACAATCATATGCATTTTACTTGTATTTTTAATCTAAGACTAATTACAAAATAGGTACGGAGACCACTGGTCACCATGAAGACTGACTGCTGATTTCCATTGTGGATTTTAAAATTGTCGCTAATATATGTACTTGTAGGTTGTTTCATTTATGTACACCTACCCATATTTCACAACTCCATATCTTCTTGAATAGTATACAAGTCTATGGTAAATAGATAAAAGCCATCTTTTAAGGTACAAGTACAAGGCCGTAAATTACATAGAGGCAGAGGAGGCAGCTGCCTCCTCAGTTTTCAAAAAAAAAAACAAAAAAAACACTACAAAAAAGGAAAATGGAAGATGGTTTCATGTCTCTACTCCATCAGTCTTTCAATAAAATCGGGTTGATTGATCTATTCTAATATTTATAAATAAAATAATAAGTGAAAAAACTTTCATACCTAAATATAAGGTCTCATATAATAGCAGAAAGCTGTAGATGATTATTGGTGAAAATGTTGGTTAAAACGTTAAGGAGGTCTTACCGTGAAACCATTCATAAGTGATAAGATTTTGGGCTCTGTCTTTTTTTGCCTAGTTAATAATTCTGGTCAAATTGGTAATTTCTCTCCCAGTCTACCAGCATGACCTCCCTCTCAAGTTAATAAATGAATGACCATATACTTTAAGTGTTAAAGTGGCGACTGTTAGATAAAAAAAAATTGTCTTTATCTTCATACAATATATCGTAGTTTCGGATACTGTAATAAACTGTCTGATTGTCTCTGCTGCACTCCTTTGTCAGTCTACATCTTTTACTGACTGTTGGTAGATTCAGTTTCTGTTTTATTCTGATGTCATGACGTGTCTGCAAATTTTTGCTATGTTGTTGTCGGTCTTATTATTAAGATGGTCGATTTTAAATTACAACAGGTCTTCTTTCATGTTTGTCAGTCTATTCATTTCAGATGTTTAAGGATGCTCGCTGGTCTTGTTTTGGTATTTCTGTCATTTTTTCGGAATCCTCTGGATTTTACCATCAAAATAGGGTTAATTTTTTTGACCACGAACCCCCTATTTTCTTGTTATTATTGTCTTTAATATGTCATGAAGAGGATATAGTCAAAGTTTAGTCAAATCCTATTTATTCTGTCATGAGTTTTAACAGCTAAATAGTGCTAATGCTAAACCTATGAAAAAGTCAGAGAAAACCTTTTCCCGCCAAAACTTTAACGTCAATTATCTTGAAAACGAGGTCACACACCTATCAAAAATTTTTGCTTATTTTATACCTTGTTCTATTATCTTTTCATTTAAAGCATCAAATTTAAAACCTATTTATTTTCAATAATAGTAGCGAACATCCTTAAAAGGGCAATGAAAAACTGTCCATAGTCCAATATGTAAACAAGCTCTAGATGAATGACATTAGCACCACCGGATGGTGGGTCTTGTTTTGAACAGCTTAGTTTCTAGTTTCCTTCTCGTTTGTATGTTTAAAATAATAAAAGCTCGATGTTAATGATTTTTGCAATTAAAACTTAGGAAAAGTGTATAAAGTGGATAGCATTCAACGTCTTTTCGTTTATCTTTTTTTATAACTACTATCAAAATAAATATTGAAAATGTTATCAGGATTTGCAAGAAAACTGGACCCCCGCCTTCTGGTATTGTCTCCTCTTTCATCGGAGGTAATTTACGGCCTTGCAAGTATTTGCAAAAAGGTTCTTTTGTACACATTTTAGCAAGTACTTCTACTTACATGTACCCGGTAAAAAAATTGATATCACTTTGACAATTGTTTAATGTTTTAAGCTCATAACTTTAGCTGTTTATTTTTCTAGGGCAACAGGTTTACTCTTGTTTGGACAACATGAATGTGTAAACTTGCCATTAAGACCCCCTGCAGAATCATCCTGTCTGTCTGTCTTTTTACTTACATCATAAAAGTGCAACTCCCTAATACATGTTAAAACGCTTGATGTATTTTAATGAAACTTTACATGAAGGAAGTACAATTTTTTTAGATGTGCATATTCATTGCTCTTAGATATCTTTCAGGGGAGATAATTTGAGTTTGTTTTTTCCAATATAAAGTTCAATATGAAGCACAGGGTATGAGCATGATGATTCACAGTTTTATATTCGACCACAAGTAATACCCTCTGTTGAATTTGTTTGAAATATCTTGGTTTGTCCCATGATGGTTTCCAGGTAAAAAATTGGAAATGTTTCAATATTTTGAGAAAAAAAAATCATAGCGGTTAAAGAAGATTTTGTTTTAGTTTGGCAACTTTTAACAGATTTTAGTCACTGTTCATTGCAATGAGATTTAAAGTACAGGTAAAAAGTGATGTTCAAGTTAGCAGAGTATTTTTGTTTAATTAAGTAACACTAAATTACAAATACAAATATTTCATGTATATATGTGATATAAGAGATTAAAAGACCTTATTTTTCAGGACACCTCAGGCAGTTATTTTCTGGCAATGGTTTAACCAGAGTTTTAACGCTTTAGTAAACTATACAAATAGAAGTGGTGATGAACCTGTATCAGTAAAGTAAGCATTATCAACATATAATGTATTTAGAAGTTTGTAATAATCATACAACTAAATGTTAATGATGATTCCAGCCTGTCCAGTTGTCTGTATGTCTGTTTTCGTTAAAATCTTCTTCACTTAATAAACAACTTGACCAAATATTTCCAAACAAGCACCGTGTTGGGAAAAATGTCACGTTCCTCGCACGTTAAAGAACCCTGCTGCAGGTCTCGGTAAGAGTAGGACCCGTAGGATCCCCATGCAGGAGGCAAAATTTCCCATCCCTACCCATCACTCCTTTTTCCAGTGGCAGTCAATACTCTCCTCCCCGATTGGCCTTGTGTGCCCATTTCCTCCACTTTATCATCATTTCATGTTCATTGTATCACCACTTTCATGTTCATCTCCCGGATATAGCCGAAATCGTGCTGCTTGGGAGTAAAGCAATAACTAACTAACTAACTAACCAAACTTGTTTGGGATGATTTTTTAGAGTTGATTGCCTTTTCTGTGACATTTACTTTAAGATAAAACACTTAAATGCAGAAAATCCTGCAAAGTCACATATAATGTAAAAAAAGAAGAAATAAAAGGTATAAGAATTAAAACTTAAGAATCAATAAAAATTGCTTCATCAATTGTTCCCTTATAGTTAGAACATTTCTCATTAATAAATATATGTCATTGCTGTGTAAGATTTTCTTCTGTTATGTTTTTTATTTTCTTTTTAAGACAGTTAGGACTTTCCTATGCACTTGCTTGTACTGGAGCTATAGGTACAGCTATGTCTATAAATAAACTAGTCAAGGTGAGATATATTATTTGAATCTTAATAAAGTCTGATAAGGAATAGGCAAAAACAAGATGGCATCACAACTAAAACACTGAACACATGTTAATTAACAACCAATACAGAACTTTATATGAATGATAATATATTTTGACAGAAATTCTAAGCCTAGAGACGGACATTCTTCTACAACTTTGAAATGAGTCATACAGATCCCCATTCAGCATTAAGTCATATCTTAAGCACCTCTTTCTGTGTAACTGTAGATTCCACTTTTAAATTAAATTGCACCACTGCAAGAGAGAAATAGATTTATGGTAATACATTCTCAGTATCATTCACATTAAACAATAGAGGAACACTTATAAAAATATTAAAGACAAGTTTATTTGATTGCAGCCACTATAAAACTCTCTACAGTGTAATGAAAATAGTCTGCTTTCATCTTTTTTTGTAGAGATTTCCTGCAATAGTAGCTAGATTTGTACCTTTTATTGCAGTATGTGCTGCCAATTGTATAAATATACCGATGATGAGAAGTAGGTAGGTGAAAGTCTTCAAAATCATCATAGTACTAGAAAGGATTACATTGTCTGTACATTAAGAATGGTCTATCTATAGTGGTCTTGAAAACTTTTACATTGCAATACTGTCATCAAAACTGTGAAAGTTTTTGTATAGCAGTGTTGTTATCCATTAAGCTGTTGGAATTTCAAATAAATAAATCTTAACTACATACATGTTGATAAAATCATTATATTACCACCTTTATATAAAATTAACCAGCCATGGTTAACTAAGACAAGCCTGCAGTTCTCAATTTATACATTCTCAAAAAAAAAAAACCCGCAAGGAATAAGATTTGTGAATTTCACTTTTACCAGAAGAAAATGGAGAATATTGAGATGTGTAATAAGTGTATTCCATATGTCAGCAACATTTTAAAAATCAACAAATGAAAACAGCCAGCAGCCTTCAATGTGGCCAGTGGATGCTGCTCTCTATTTTAAAATTGACCCCTAGATTAAAAATTTTGTGCATACTGTTTAAGGTTAGTGAGGACACCTGACCCCAAAAATAATGCTGAATTTAAAATGTCCAATTTTTTGATATATTAGTTTTAGGTATATACTTTATCTTTGTGTAAAAATATTCGACCCCCTTTCCAGGCTTGTTTTCAAAGTTTTCCTGAATTACTATAGATTATATAGGAAAGGCCAAATATTAAGCATAAAATCTTGTCGCAGAAAAAATCCACAAATTAATTTTATTTTTATTTGATAAAAATCAATGAAATACAATATATTTTGAAATAAAACAATAAAAACTTGGGGTCACCAGCTTACTTTTCTGTCTACAATACAAATCTTTGTAAATTTTTAGTCATTTTTCAAGTGGATTATTTCCCTTGTTTTATTTGAAATTTTTATTTTTGAAGGAATGGTTGTTTTATTTGTATTAAAATTAATTTATTTTGATTAAGCTTTATTAAATGAAACTATTTAACACAAGTTTCAAGGTATTTGTGACATTTGCACTTGTTTTTTGCATTTTTATCTGTTTTTGGTCACATGATAGGTGTCCTCACTAACCTTAAGACCTTCCTAAAATTGCCTATTACATGCCTACAAACATTTTTGTTATTGTAGAGAACTGCTAGAAGGTATACCTGTGTTTGATGCTAATGGTAACAGAGTTGGTGAATCTAAGCATGCAGCTGAGAAGGCTATATCATTGGTCGTCTTCTCTAGAATTTGTATGGCAGCTCCAGGAATGTGTAAGTAATTTAATTCAGCATTAGATGTAGTTAATTTATCCGATTGTTTTCATATCAGGTTTAATCTTATAGCAATTAACTTCCTGCTCAACTTCTCTAGAATTTGTAAGGCAGCAAAAGGAATGTGTAGCATTTAATGTAGTTTTATTCATATAACTGATTGTTTTCCATATCAGGTTTTCTCATATGGCTGTAAATTTTTCCAAGGTTCTTACTACCAGTATGCTATTTTCTCAAGTCCCTCAGATCAGCACAACAGTTAAAAAACATTTACTATACTTAGAATAACATTACATTACCTTTAAAGAATTTAAAATATTTGCTAAAATTTAATGCCACCATTTTGAGGAAAATCATAAAATTTGCTACCTATCAAAATTGCTTGCTTTATGGTACATGTATATCATTCCAAAGCTAATGGTAATAGAATATATCATTTCACATTTTGTCATTATACAAATATTTATTACAATTTCAGTAACACCTCCTTTTATTATGAATGCACTAGAAAAGAAGGCATTTATGAAGGTTAGTAATTTTATCTACATGAGTTATTTGTTTAACCTACCACAAACAAAAAACAAATGAAATCAGCTAAAATAAATTATTATGTATTATGTATTATTATTATGTATTATAATAAAAGGTAGAAAGGGATAGATTATAAGCTTCTATTGGTCAAAGGGATAATTTAAAATTTGACACACACCTTTAACACAATTATTTGTATCTTGCTTATCCTTTCTAGGTCATTTGTCTTCTAAGGCAGCTTATATTACTTGTAAGGTTAAAAAAGTGAAAAATTTTCATATCAGATTTGTCAGCTTCTACTGAACAAATTGATTTCTAATTAAGGATGTTTGCTACTATTATTGAAAATAAATAGGATTCAAATTTGATGCCTGAAATGAAAAGATAGCAGTAAAAGGTATGAAATAAGCAAAACATTTTGATAGGTTCGTGACCTCGTTTTCATGATAATTGACGTTAAATTTTGGCAGGAAATGGTTTTCTCTGACTTTTTCATATGTTAAGCATTAGCACTATTTAGCTGTGAAAATCTGTGACAGAATAAACAGATTTGATAAAATTTTGTAAATCACTTCTTTATGATGTACTTAAGGCATTGAATAAAGGGGCTCCCGCAGGGTACCCCCTCAGGTCGCAAGGTCGCTTTTAAAAGGGGCCTGAGGTCGCAAGGTCGCTTTTAAAAGGCATATTTTGGCGGAGGTCTCAGGTCGCTTTTTAGCATAGGTCGATTTTATGAAGTGTAGGTCGGAAGTCGCCCTTAAAAAGCCCTCAGGTCGCATGTCGTTTTTAACCCTGCGGGAGCCACAATAAAAGAAAATAGGGGGTTTGTGGGCAAAAAAATTAACCCTTTTTTGATGGTAAAAACCCGTGGATTCTGAAAAAAATGACAGAAATTCCAAAACTAGACTAGCGAGCATCCTTAATTTACAACTTTTAATACAATGTACTTTAAAATATCTTCATTTTTTTTTAAGTTAAAAACACATTGCGTCCATGTTGTCCATAAATCCTATCCTTGTTTATATTTATTATGGTCTGTTTGACTTTCTCTAGAATTAAGATTTAACTTTGATTTTTTATCTTTGTTGTTTCAGAGGATGCCCTGGTTGAATGCCCCTGTTCAAATTGGACTTGTGGGATTCTTGTAAGTAAAATGTAACATATCTAAAAAATCTTAACATTAATTCATACCCCCCACAATCAACATTAAGGCTTGTTGCATACATAAAATTTCATTTTATGTATAACATTCTACTTATACAAAATATTTCTTTTTGTGGAAATTATATTGTGCAATAAATGACTGACTGCATTTGTGAAAATAAATACAATGCAAAAATAAGATTTACATATTGAGGTATATTTAACATAAAAGATTTAAATGGTGTGAAGTGGCAACAGATTGATCATTAGAGTTTCACTTATTTGGGTGAATTTAATACCGGTATTCATTTACAATGTATTTGTTAAGCAGAGTATTCTATAGTCTTTATGCATTTATTAGCATTTGGCATGCATAAAGAATAGATAACAGTGAAAAAAATTTTAACCATCAAATTTTTAACAATTTCAATATTTGTGTCTCTAAAACTAAAGTTACTGTGAAATAAATATGATTGTTAATTTCATGCATAAAGATTAGATAACAGTGAAAAATTGTTTAACCATCAAATTCTTACCAATTTCAATATTTGTGTTTCTAAAACTAAAGTTCCTGTAAAATAAATATGATTGTTATAGTTAATGTTACTTCTGTTACAGTTTACTGTTTGCCACCCCTCTGTGTTGTGCACTGTTTCCACAAAAAAGGTAAGATGTACTGTTTTTCAGAATTTGAGAAAAAGTAAATAGTGTTCATGTAACTATCAGTTTTATATGGTCATCATGAAGAAATGATAAAGTAGTTGAGGAATAAGTGTACTTGATATACTGTGGTTTCATTATTATTCGTGGGGTATCAATTTTCGTGGTTTTCGTGGATGGCGTTGACCCACGAAATTTGATACCCCATGAAAAGGAAATTTAACATTGATCTGTATACTACAGACTTCAGAACCACGAATTTAAGAATCCAGGAACCTATCAATTTTCATCAAACCACGAAAATTGGTACCCATGAAAATAAATGAATCCACAGTATCTATAAAACAATTTCAGTTTAAATATGCAATTTAAAACAATTATTAAGAGCCTGTTCATGAGAAAACCATGCAAAATCGTCCAATAGCAATGTTTTCATTTTTGTAAAAGGTATAGTACAACTGAAAGACCATCCTATAAGACTTATTCAGGCAAATTTTTTCCTTCGAAAAATCAAAGATGGCCGCCCTACAGGCCTTAATAGCTATATATAGCATTCATCTGATTTTTCAGTGATTTCAATAATTTTTTTTATGAAAATAAGACATTTTCATTGTGATTTTTTTAGTTTACGTATATTGAATGACAATTGTAACAATATTTTTTGAAAAAGTGATGTTTCGTCTTTTAAATACAGTGTAATTTTCGTAATTCATAATTTTGGTTCCTCTGGTACCTTTAGGTAGGACTTGGGCAGTATTCCAGACTGTTCAAAAATGCTAAAATTTGTTATTTTTAAGGGCACTTATTGTCCAAGGTAACGCTTTTTTATCCTTATCTTTTAGTAATTCCAAAACAATAACATATCAAGACAAACTTATCAAAAAGCCGAGCTGGGATTTTACATTTTGACTTAGCCACAGCCCCGGAAAACAAAGACATGTTTTGTTAATTCTTCATAAAATCTACTTTTTGGAAGATTCAGTTTAAAACTCTGAATGTGTTTGCTATGAAACAAAATACATTTAGAACATTTGATACAACAGATGATCACAATACAAGTACCATTTAAGGGTCGAGAAAGACATATACTTGGGGATTAAGGGTGAAAGATGGGAATATCTTGTGTATTTTGATGAAATATACAGAAATGGCCAACTTTAGGGGACTATTTTTCATGAATGAAGGGTTGGACTATTAATATGGAATATCTTTCCAAAAGACTGTTCTATGGTCTAAACAAAAACATATTTGTAACTTTGCTTTCGGTCATCCCTTACATGTTACAGCATTACAAAAATGGAGATTTGGCCATTTTAGCACATGGCTAAAATGGGCTTTGGGGGCCTAATAGTGGCATCTTTTTGAAATAATTAATAGATGTACAGAACAGCAGACTTTATAGGCCAAATGTATATAACTTGTTCTATATAAACAAATAATATTGTAGAAATCAAACAAAAGAGCACTTTTTACTTGGTGGTCTAATATAGCCCCCAGAGCCGTTTTACAAAATGGTCTCTAGCCACCCTTAAAATGTCAGACCTAAATGTGAAAAAAAAATATGAACCAGGAAAATTGTTTTATTTGTAAAATTCGACCATTTTCTGCACAATAAAACATTTTGTATGGTGGATCCCGACCAAAAAAAATGTTAGTTTTTGCTTGAGGACAAGGGACTATTTCGCCAAATGGCCCTGGGAGCCATATTGGACCACCAAGTTGAAAGTGCTCTTTTGTTTGATTTCTGCAATATTATTTGTTTATATAGAACAAGTTATATACATTTGGCCTATAAAGTCTGCTGTTCTGTACATCTTTTAATTATTTCAAAAAGATGCCACTATTAGGCCCCCAAAGCCCATTTTAGCCATGTGCTAAAATGGCCAAATCTCCATTTTTGTAATGCTGTAACATGTAAGGGATGACCGAAAGCAAAGTTACAAATATGTTTTAGTATAGACCATATAACAGTCTTTTGGAAAGATATTCCATATTAATAGTCCAACCCTTCATTCATGAAAAATAGTCCCCTAAAGTTGGCCATTTCTGTACATTTCATCAAAATACACAAGATATTCCCATCTTTCACCCTTAATCCCCAAGTATATGTCTTTCTCGACCCTTAAATGGTACTTGTATTGTGATCATCTGTTGTATCAAATGTTCTAAATGTATTTTGTTTCATATCAAACACATTCAGAGTTTTAAACTGAATCCTCCAAAAAGTAGATTTTATGAAGAATTAACAAAACATGTCTTTGTTTTCCGGGGCTGTGGCTAAGTCAAAATGTAAAATCCCAGCTCGGCTTTTTGATAAGTTTGTCTTGATATGTTATTGTTTTGGAATTACTAAAAGATAAGGATAAAAAAGCGTTACCTTGGACAATAAGTGCCCTTAAAAATAACAAATTTTAGCATTTTTGAACAGTCTGGAATACTGCCCAAGTCCTACCTAAAGGTACCAGAGGAACCAAAATTATGAATTACGAAAATTGAACTGTATTTGAAAGACCAAACATCACTTTTTCAAAAAAAATTGATACAATTTTAATTCCTTCTACGTAGACTGAAAAAATCACAATAAAAATGTCAAATTTTCAAATAAAATTTGATTGAAATAAGCGATAAATCAGATGAAAGCTATATATATCTATTGAGGCCTGTAGGGCGGCCATCTTGAATTTTTCGAAAAAAATAAATTTGCCTGAATAAGTCTTATAGGATGGTCTTTCAGTTGCAATATACCTTTTACATAATTAAAAACCTTGCTACTGGACAAAATTTCCATTTTTGCATGGTTTTCTCATGAACAGACTCTTAAGAGACAATGAAAGTAACAAACTTGTGAGTGAACTCAGATGCCATTAAGGCGTAAGCAGTTCTCAATTATTGCAATGCATCCATTATGTACAGGATTTTGCTATACGGCAACTTTCCACAAATTTAACATTATGAATCCTCATGAAAAGCATCCACTGAATTAAGATACCACAGATATTACAATACATGTTCATGCCTATTTTGTTCATGATTGGAACAAAAACATTTTGAGATTCCAGATTCTAGCATACATACAAAAATTCATTTGCAAATTGCCCAAATTGATGTTTTTTTGGTTTCTCATTGTTTCAGCTCTATGCACATAAATCACCTTGAGAAAGAACTTCAAGAAAAGATGCCTGGATCGAGCCCTCATGATTTAGTTTACTTCAATAAAGGACTATAAGAGGAAAATTATACACTATATCATCAAAAAAGCAGTCACATAAGGATTTCACTGAAAGCTGTAATGTTTATTTTTATATGGTTTGGTATTGCTTTTTTAAAATGTTTTTGGAACATTTATTAACTGATTTATACCCATTTTTTTATACGACCGCAAAATTTTTGCGATCGTATAATGTTATGGCGATGTCGTCGTCGTTGTCGTCGTCGTCGTCGTCGTCGTCGTCTGGGGACATTTGGTTTCCGTGCGATAACTTAAGTAAATATTGACCAATTGTTATGAAATTTTAATATGATGTTTGTAACCACTAAAGGAAGGTTCCTATTGTATTTGGGGTTGGTGGCCCTTACCGTTTTGGAAAAAAGGGCCAAAAGGGGCTAAAACGGGTGTATTGACAAAACTGTTGTAGAATTTTTATTGTTTTATAAATTTTGAAAATTCTTTTTTTATTGAATTCCTCATTAAATTTTGTCAACAAAATGTGTCAATGGTTTTGATGTATATTGAACCGTTACATTGCTACAGGGGGTCGAAAAGGGGCCACACCCAAAAAAATGACTTTTTTATTTGTGGTCCGATTTTCAAAATCTTTCTTTCATTGGAATCCTTGTAAAAATCCCTGCCTGCATTTTTCAATCAGATTTGCAATATCTCTTACGGTTTTTGAGAAATTAGGGGTCAAAGGGGCCAAAAACGCCATTTTTAAAAGTTGGTCAAGGCAAATGGTTTTACACAAGAAATTTAGCTGTAGTGGGCCAGCCAATTGTTATGAAGTTTTGGTATGATGTTTGTAACCACTAGAGGAAGGTTCCTATTGTGTTTGGGGTTGGTGGCCCTTACCGTTTTGGAAAAAAGGGCCAAAAGGAGCTAAAACGGGTGTATTGACAAAACTGTTGTAGAATGTTTATTATTTTATAGATTTTGAAAATTCTTTTTTTATTGAATTCCTCATTAAATTCTGTCAACAAAATGTGTCAATGGTTTTGATTTATATTGAACCGTTACATTGCTACACGGGGTCGAAAAGGGGCCACTCCCAAAAAAATGACTTTTTTATTTGTGGTCCGATTTTCAAAATCTTTTTTTCATTGGAATCCTTGTGAAAATCCCTGCCTGCATTTATCAATCAGATTTGCAATATCTCTTACGGTTTTTGAGAAATTAGGGGTCAAAGGGGCCAAAAACGCCATTTTTAAAAGTTGGTCAAGGCAAATGGTTTTACACAAGAAATTTAGCTGTAGTGGGCCAGCCAATTGTTATGAAGTTTAAATATGATGATTATATACACTGAAGGAAGCTTTTTATTGCATTTGGGGTTTGTGGTCCTAACCTTTTTTTTAAAAAAGGGCCAAAAGGGGCTAAATTGTGTCAAAAATGTCAACGAATTTAGAAATAAGATTTTTTTTCTATTAAATGTTATTGTAAATATATATGTGTCAAATATGCATTTTAAAGTCCACCACAGGATGCATGTGTAAAAAAGGCTTTGTAAGTCCACCATGGGCTGCATGTGACCGAAGCAATAGACTATCCATATTGGGCCTCCAATGTACAGGATTCATCTTGTTGCGGTCGTATCATGCTGCGCTCGGCGTAGCTTTTTATTTTTTTTTGGTAGACTTTTCGGAAAGTTTGTTGGCAATTTAGAGTTTCTAGAATAAAAAGAATTCTGTACTTGAAGTATTTTATTTGAAATTAGTATATTTTGTATATATTGTGTTATACCTAATGTTGATGATGATATTTCATGTATCTTGCATGTAAGTGCTACTTGTTAGTTGTTACTATATTTTTATCTTTGATTTATGTGCCATCATACAATTTTGAAAACACAATATTATTTATGTGATTTGTGCTTTTCACAGACAAGATGTGAAAGGAGTCCCTTTCCATTGGTTTGTATCCTCATAATCCTCACAAAAATATCTGCCAAAACATAGAATAGCCTCTTGATATTTATAATTGACACTTTAATTTATGTTAAGGTTATTCCAGAAAAAAATACCCTGAGGGCATGACGCATCAATAAAATAATTTCTAGATGGGAGATAAAGTTGTTTATTGAAATTTGTTTAGTGGGAGCCTTATTTGATAAAGGAAAATTGTAGGTGGGGGATAAATTTTGATTTAAATCTATTGGTGGTACACCTTAATTTAAAATGAGTTCTGCTCCCAGTACATTTTTTTCTGGAATAACCCTTACAGTAGTTACATGCTTTCCACATTACAGAACAAGATACCATTTTAACCAAGTTTTGATGGAAACCTTATTTAGAAATGTTACAAAATAAAATAGGGAAAATAATATTCATATCTGATATCTGTAGGAAATATTTGTTTTTAAATTTTTTGATCTTATAGATGTTTATTCCAAAAATTTACCTTAAAATTTCTTTCAGTTTTCCATGAAAAAGGTCCATCTTCCATTGCTCTTATCTTTGTTGACGTCAATTTTTACTCCAACAAATTTTATACTTAGGTGCATCTAGAATTTTTTACATATATCAATTTGCGATCTGTATAAAGGATACATGTATTTTCTCTGGAATGCTGTGCTTTATTTTTGCATGTGAGATATGTCAGCTGTAGCAGTTTGAAAGCTTTTTTGTGTGATTTTCTTACAAACCCTTTAATTCGACAAATATTTTTAATAATTTTTATCTAGATTAGTGTAAAGAATGACTGTTGTGAAATTGATTTATTATTTTTTTCAATGGAAGAAAGACTATTTTATTATCGTTTTATTTGAATTATACTTTACATACAATTTTTAAAAAGTTCATATTTTGAGCATTCCATTCAGATGTTAAGCAGGAAATTATAGATACATGTATTACTCTACTTGTGCCAAACCAGACTACCAAAACATTGTGAAGTAGAATATTCATATGATTTACATATTTAAATATATTTTAATACTAACAATTTTGTTAATGTTATCATTGCTTATTTTCCTTTATTAACTATTTATTATGCTCATGCATGTAATATGTTATGATGATATCAAGAGGCACAGACTTATATTAATCTCAAGAACAAGGAAATAAGCCATATTTGGATGTTGAATAGGCAGTAAATGTACAAGTAAAATACATTTAAAAATTGAACAAAAAACAACTTTTTTTTAAATGGAGGCAAGAATTTCCAAGAATATGTTGTTTTAAGTGTCAGAGATGTTATAGGAAAGCATCCTTATTCCCTTCATTTTGCCCTTTTACCTTGCCACTTTAAGAGGTCACAAGTCCCTCTTTTATGTACTTATTTTGGGGAGATATTTACTTGTACATTGATAGCTTATTTAAACATCATTAATTCAATTAAATTATTCTTTTGTCATAATACATGTATGATTAAAAACATGTACCCCCTCAAGTCCACCTAGTAATAGGCTTTATCATAACACAACCACAGTTGCTTTGTTTTTTTTTACATGGTTAACATAAAGTAGTAGAATTTTTAAGATAATTTCTGAATTTGATTTTTTTTAAATGTTTAATATTCTTTTGTTGTAAATAATGAGTGCAATAAATGAGTGTTCATTGTAGATGAAATTAAAAAATCCTTAATGATTGACATGACATTTAAACTAAAAAACAACAAAATCTAAGCTTGAAAGAATAATGTCCTTTTTTGAAAACTTAAAAGCTTAAGGTGATTAAGATTTCAAAACTGAACTTTTCATACATGTACAAATAAAAACATACCGGTATATAAACTTTCATGTGTTTGTTTGTTAGTCATTCATTTATAGGATGTTTGCTCGTTTCATTGCTTCTCTTTGTCTTCATGTTTACTTTTAATGAATATAATGCCATTTACATATTAAACATACCTATTTTTTGGTACATAAAGGCATAAAAATTTAGTTTAAGCAAATAAGTGATGTGCATGTAAGACTCTCTCTTGATAGTTTAAGAAATTTTTATCCTCATTTTGCCAAAATGTGGATTGTGACCCGACTTAGTGGTAAAAGTTATGAATGTTTTTCTTTATTCTGAGATCCGATGTTCATAAAAAGATATTTATGTAAAGATGCTTATATGTTTACATAATAGATTTCATGGGTTGGATGTTATCAAAGACGGATTTATAACCGGCGCCTTAGGTGCCGTCCCATTTGAAGGGAAAACTTTGTTAGGAACTGTATGCAAGTAGTAGTCCAAGAATATTCATTTAAATTGTGTGCCATCCTGTTTAAAAATTTCTAGATCTGCATAGATGATTACATATCTATAATGATTTATTTCAATCATGGTGTTTTATATATCATACTTACTGTAACATTCAAGTGATGCAATTGAATCTCATATACTAAGAGTTTGATCTTAAACTTATTTTTGTATTTTGGTATCAGTTTATTTAAGCATGTTTTAGATTAAATATTACTGCACAACTTTGTTAAGCCCCGTTTACACGATCAAAGTTTTCCATCAAAAACTTTGTCCAAGTTTTCTTTGACAAACTTTTTTGACCATGTAAACCTGCATCAAAAACTTTGACAAAGAAATTTGAAGGACTTTGACGGACTTTGACAGAATAGAACCTCATCCTATTTTTCTGAAAACTTGGATGGACTTTGACGGGAATTGACCAATCAGATTATGTTATTGAACTTTTCAGAATATTTTGTAAACAAAAGCACATGGCAAAATGGCAGGAAAGAAAGTAACAACAGTAACAAAATTTCAATGGTCAAATGGTATTTATGATGACTTGATTGATTCAAGGAAAATTGATATTAACTCTCTTATTTCTCTATAACTGGCAAATTTCTTTAAGTCAACTTCTAATTCCCAAATCAAAGTGTTTGAGCAACCAGGCTGTGTTGTTCTGGTGCAATTTCTGCACATCCTTATTTAGAAGTAACTGCATATAAAATGATTATGCACTCACATACTACAATTTAGCCCCCACACTTAAGCCAAGTATAAATAGCAGAAAACCATCAAAAAAGTTTGATCGTGTAAACAGCTACTTTGACAAAGTTTTCTTTGTCCAACTTTTTCATCAAAAACTTGGACAGAGATGTTTGATGAAAAACTTTGATCGTGTAAACGGGGCTTTATGCTGCATAAATTTTGCACATATTTTTAGATTTTGTATAAGAAACAAAGATTGAACTGGAAAAATGTGTTGTATCATTTTTTTAGTGTCTTAATTCTTATCACTGTACATGTAAATGTGCAGCACATAGTTTTATGTGTGTGACATTAAAACAAAATGTATCAGTATTTAGCATGGTAGAGACGAATGTTTGTTAAAAATCAAAACGAAAACAATATCTGGTTAATATCTTTGAATTTGTGATTAGCAATCATGGACCAATGGAAAATTTAAATAATCTATGTATGAAAATTAGCATATTTGTTTTTCATGTCATTGTTGCTGTTGAAAATAAATTTTTATGCATATTTTTTGTGTTTTCATTAAAGAACAACACCAAAAAAACACAATAACAGTCATTCCCATGTATTTAAACAGAAACATAATACCCAAACAATGCTTTGAAGGGTATATTGAATTCCCCTATAGTGGCTGCCACCATTGCCGGAATAACCATACCCAAGTCTCACGTTGGCAACATTTGTCACAGGTAAGACAAAAAGTTCATCATTTAAAAATGTACATGAAAAAATTTCATTGCTTTCAAAAAGAATTCAGTCAATATAATTGGACTTCATTTTTCTCCAATGTTCACCATTCATATAAAATCATCAAGGATTTAATTGAGTGTCCAAACAGATGAAACAAATTGAACATTCAAAATTCATTCAATTTGTCATTTAATTTATGCAATACAATAGGGTTAATGTATTTATTTTGACATTTCATAAATATTAAAAATATCACAGAATTCTTCATATAAATTCACAATAAAGTCAAAATTGTCTTCGGTGGACATTACGATTGGTCCACATCCAGTGTAAGGTCTACTTTGGTCATATCTGTAGGAACAGTCCTACCACCACCACGGAGACCAGCCAGGAATACAGTAGGCTTGGGAACATTGGTGTAGGAATCGGTTTTGGTCTGTGTTGAGTGGTCCCTGAAAAAAGAAAAAAAAAGTTAATATTGTAATGATTACATTTGGTAGACTTAAAATGGTTTGATGAGTATATCTTATCTTTACCAATCTAAAGTTTCAGATAACTTTTATATAATAACAAAAGCATATATACAGTCAGACAGGTGGTGACAAAATATTATCTGCCTTGTAAATAATTTGTATGTCTTACTGATTCGAAAAACACATCATTTTGAATGACGCAGTTAGCTGAAATCACCAACTTAATCTTTTGATTAATAAAAAGTAGGTCATGGTTATTTTCAAGTTCGGGTACAAGTTAGTGGACAAAATATTGTTCTTTTTTCTTAGTAAGGATGTTTTACACATAGAATAATAATTTGTGACAAAAAAGGAATTTATTATCTCTAAGGAATAACCCGGACTCTATAAAGGTAATAACTTTGTTGAATTTAGAAAATAATGGTAAGTGCGACGGGTTACATACTTTGACAGATGACGACCAATCTTATGCTTTTTTTTGTTGACAAAACTTTAAGGAAATCGGAGAAAAATGTTTTTTTTGTCACAAGCAAGTCTAAAACGTTGCTAGGCAAATGAAGGGAGACGATTACAGTTTTACAAATCGAACAAACCTCACTTAATAGACCTCCCCCTTCTAAAAGGGCATTTTACATTTGCTTATTATCATTTTATTATAAAGACATGCATTCTTTTAATAAAAAGTAAAATTTAAACAGTTTCATCAGTTAAGGCCTTATATATTGCAGAATTAAAGAAAAAATATTTTAGGATGTAGTAGACCATTGCTATTTTTAGCTGGGTATGAGATACTCTCAATGTTTATTTATTTTATGAATGAAAATTCTATATTCAGAAAGGGGGATTCACAAATAACTTATAAAATTAGCACAAATTTGACAATCATTTTTTTTCAATACTGCTTTAGCGACGGGTTCAGGAATTTTTTATCAGAAAGATAAGAGTCTTATCTGTTGGACATATTTTTTTCAGATTTTTAGGAGCATGATGTTTTATTTGTCACAAAGGAAATCAGACCCCATAATATCACTTAATTAACATGAGAAAGGTGCTCTTTTCACGCTGCAAATTTTATAATCCAATGCAAATTCGGCGTTGTTTACTTTCATTTTACATATTTTATATCACATTTTATTTTAAAAGTTGCTCTAATAAACTTTTTAATGCCCATAGTTACTACGTAAACATCCCGAATCAAATTCTACCTTATTTACTGAAGAGCGCATATTCTTTTGTCTCGTTCTGTACACCTTTCTGACGGTATACATGTATTGAAAACATACTTTTAACCTGGGATACAGAAGTATGAAGCACTAAAAACAAGACAATTCAAAATGTCAAGAAAGTAAGTGTAAAGATACTAATTTGTAAAATGTACACCTTTTAGCAGTGGTCTATTTGTTAATGTACTCTACAATAATTTACTGATCAAATGTCTCTTCTATGGAAGAAATGGGTTGTGCTTCTCTATAGAAATGTGTGCGTCTTTGTCTGGTATGCATATAAAAAAGACCGATACATTGTAATAGAAATGGCTATCATGATAAACATACTTAGGAGGCCAGACTTGTATGGCATTGTCCCTCCTCATGTTACTGAGGTTAGTCTGTACTGAGTGGGTTATTCTGGTTCTTAAGTTAGCCTACAAAACAAAAATCACACTAGTGTCAAACCTGAAGAGTTAATGAGTACTTTTCATCAACTCAAAGGATGAGTGGCATTAAGACCCATATTTGGCCCAAGAAAATGAAGTTGGTTCAAATGTTATGATATTTATAAGAAATATAAGCTTATATGTGGTTACAAAGAAAACACATCAAATAAGGCAAATTTCGTTCTTAATGACCTAATTATGACATCATATGTAGTGGTTTTATTTGACAAAATAAAGAAATCTGCAATGTTGAATGGTTTCAGTGCATATTTTCCTTAAGAAAACATTTCATCATTTAACACATTTTTGCCAAATATGTAGGCGTAACGTTTTGATGCGCCCACCTTCTTTCAGACCAAAAAGTGAATGAAAATTAGCAAAAATCAATGAAATTAGGACAATTTCTTTAATATACAGCTTTTTGAGTTAACTGATTGGCATGACAGCTTAACTGATATGGCACAAGCTTGTCATTTTCTTTAAGTCTAACAATTTATCAATGTTTCATCAACTCAAGGCATCTGTATGCTCAGTTTTAATTTTCTTGGTAAATCTTGGGCCAAAAATGGGTCTTATTAACACTCATCCTTTGAGTTTTTCTTTCAATTTCAACTTTAAATCAAAACTATTTGATTTTTAAACATTTAAGATACTAAGTGGATAGTTGATATATATCAGGATAAATGTATACTCATAAAAATAGGATAAATACATCATCAAGTTAAAAAAAAAAACACAATCCATAATGATACTTGTAAAATAAAAATAAAATAAAAACAGATTTCAGAACATATACAGAAGCCTATAATGAATAAAGCTATCATTTATTTGTCTGTTTTACTTTAAAAAAAAATTAAATTGCACATATCAAGACCATCTTACAAGTTTGATTGCTTTCCTTCTCAGTTCCCATTCATTCCATTCATATGACTTGACTATATTGGTTTCCATGAAGTGAGTATCTGTTTGTGTTCCACTGTCACATTTAGTAATAGGTTTCTCTATCATCCTGCCAGCATCCTTCCCCTGAAAACAATCAACCATAAACAACATATAATGGAAGTTTGTAAAATGTGTTTGACATTATTAGCATTTCATCCAAATAAAGGTAATATATTCAAGACTATGATAGAATGAATTGACATGAAGAAACAATGAATTTATACATGTATCTTTAGACCTTAAATCACATTTATTTTTGATTTTATACCTATTCATAGGGCTGTTCCAGCAAAACATACATGGGACGGGGGGAAGGCAATTTAATTTGCTGGTATGGTTGGGTGTTAGAAACTTGTATTAAGTTCAAAGAAAATAAGGAAAGTTTAATAATTTGCTTCTATGGGTGGTACCCCTGTAGAAAAAGTGCCTTCCCCTGGTCCCATGTATGTTTTGCTGGAACAGCCCATATTCAGATATAATGCAAGTGATTTTATACGTTATGATGTTCCTGACAGTCATTTTCACTTTGGTCATTTTCAATCTCCTGGTATCTGAAAATGTCCACTTTATTTAATTCAAACTGAAAATACATGCATTTCTGTCAGTTTGTTTTTATCTAATTACCTGTGAGTATGGAGTAATACTGGCAAACTGTGTATGAAGTTCTAAAAGCTGTATTAATTCTGGACTTTTTTTAGCACCCTCAGCAACCAACCTTATAAAGCTGAAAATATAAAAGATAATAGTGTACAAAGAACTAAGAATGATTTCTTTTCATGACTACAATATTCAATTATTGCTCTAGATCTTGGATATCATAATACAGGGGAGATAACTGAACTTTTTACCATTACAGTATATCTGCATATCCTGTAAGGGTAACTCCTCCAAAATCGCTGAATTATGCAGAAATATAGTGTAAAATCTTGAAAAAAAATATTATGCCAACCCTTAACTAAGTAGTGATATGTTTTCAAGCATTTGTGTAAAAGCATATGCTACAAAGACGAAAACTAAACTAGAACCTACCCATCTGGATTTTGAGCAAATTCTGTTGCTGCTTGTTTACTACTAAATGAATAATAATGATCTTTGTAACGTAGCACTCCAATATCTGGGTTACTGGGTAACAATAATCTGTCAAATTTAGCTAAGGCCCAAGCACAGTATCCCTAGAAACAAACAATATAAAGTCTATATAACAGTAATTAAAAGGTAAAGATTGAACTTTGTGTCATAAAATATCAAATTAAATTTTTTATTGACCATGTGATTTTTTAATTACTAACAACTGTTCATAATGCAATGGAAGAGGTTTATGCTAAAATTTGGTTCAATACACACTTTTTCAAATGCCTGTAGATTTAAGGACTGTTGCAATTTTTATTCCCCGTGTATACAACTACTTGGTTTGTCTGATTTCATTTAATACATGTTTTCAGTTAAATCATCCATGCTTGGTAATTTTGTTGCTACCTTCAAATTTGAAATTAAAATTACTTTTCAAATCTGATTCATATGTAGTTTAAGTCTCTTAACATTTAAGTCTTAACAGTAAGGGAATCATAATGATAAAATTTCACTTTCAAATGATATTTTTAAATTCTTTAAATTTGCAGATTAACACAAATAGATTTGACAACTTGTGAGAACAAATATTTTTTTGTATAAACATACCCTGTACTGCAATGGTAGTTTGTTGAAATGTTTTGTTGTGTCAGTATACAGCCAATCTAAATCTTTAAAGTCATTTGGATTGATTTTGTCACCTTTACTCTGAAATAATAAAGAAAATCAATCATCTCCCTTGAATAAATTTTCTTAAAATTTTTATACATTATACACTATTGATTCCTTTATAAAAACAATAGAATGAAAGTATGAAAGAAAATGGTCACACAAGTTGAATTAAATTTTATTCAAAAGCAAGAAAAATAGAGGATTTTTTAGGCTGCTTTTTCTCTTTCTTTCTATTGTACATTATAGCCTTGTTTTGTCGTTTCTTCTTGGATAATTTGAGATTGATCATACCTGTTTGATAATTTTGTTGTTATCTGTATCTATCCATAACTTAAATAAATAAAATTTATACTTTGTAAATTTATAAGTTTACCTCTTGAATACTTTGTAAATTTATAAGTTTACCTCTTGAATTCTTTGTTCATCTGTTTTCACTGTTGCACCGTCTAAAAATGGACTCAATATCTCATCTGTAAATAGTTCTCTGTGGCCCTAATAACATAAAGAGTTCTGATGCTTGAGTTGATAACAATGACAAAAATGGAAAAGTAGAGTAGGCAGTGTCAGTTGCACTGACTTTTTGTCAAAAGTGTAACATGGAAACTACACCATAAGCAATCATTTATAGCAGTTTGTTTTTTTCATAAGATCTCATGCATTTTTGTAACTATAAACTTTGTCGAAGCAACCATTAATTGGTTTACAATATAAGAATTGGCTTAAAGTCAATATGTTACATGGTATGACAGAAGAAATCTAATTATATGCATATAACTAAACAAAAACTTACCCTTGTAAATGGTTCCAGACTAGCTAATATGTTACTGAGCACACTGAGTAAGACCATCTCATCTTGGAAACCACTCCATAACTGGGAAAGATGGATAAACTGGGGCTGCAATATACCAAAAATAACAGTTTTATTGTAGCACTTTGATGGAAATCAATAAATTTATTGTTCCTTTGATCCACTCACCCTGTAAAGGTTTTTTAAACTCTTTTCCTTTATTATACGACCGCAAATTTTTGCGATCGTATTATGTTATGGCGATGGCGTTGTCGTCGTCGTCGTTGTCGTCGTCGTTGTCGTCGTCTGTAGACACTTTGGTTTCCGTGCGATAACTTTAGTTGTAGTTAACCAATTGTTATAAAATTTTGATGTGATGTTTATAACCACTAAAGGAAGGTTGGTATTGCATTTGGGGTTTCTGGCCCCTACCATTTTAGAAAAAAGGGCCAAAAGGGGCTAAAACGGGTGTATTGACAAAACGTCTGTAGAATGTTTATTTTTCATCCGATTTTGATCATTCTTTTTTTATTGTACTCCTCAATAAATTCTGTCAACAAAATTTAACAACACCTTTGACGTATCTTGTACCGTTACATTGCTATAAGGGGTCAAAAAGGGGCCACACCAAAAAAAAATCGACTTTTTTATTTGTGGTCCGATTTTCAAAATCTTTTTTTCATTGGAATCCTTGTAAAAATCCCTGCCTGCGTTTTTCAATCAGATTTGCAATATCTCATACCGTTTTCAAGAAATTAGGGGTCAAAGGGGCCAAAAACGCCATTAATAAAAGTTTGTCCAGGCAGATAGTTTTTTACCAATATTAAGTTGTAGTGGGCCAGCCAATTGTTATGAAGTTTAAATATGATGATTATAGCCACTAAAGGAATGTTGGTTTTGTATTTGGGGTTTGTGGCCCCTACTGTTTTAGAAAAAACGGGCCAAAGGGGCTAAAACGGGTGTATTGACAAAACTGTTGTAGAATGTTCATTATTCATTCAATTTTGAAAATTCTTTTTTATTTGAAGTGCTAATAAAATTCTGTCTACTAAATGTGTCAATGATTTTGACATGTATTTCACCATTACATTGCTACAGGGGGCTAAAGACAGGCCACGCCCATAAAATCAACTTTTTAATTTTTGGTCCGATTTTCAAAATCTTTTTGTCATTGGAATCCTTGTGAAAATCCCTGGCTGCGTTTTTTAATCAAATTTGCAATATCTCTTACCGTTTTCAAGAAATTAGGGGTCAAAGGGGCCCAAAACACCAATTTTAAAAGTTTGTCTAGGCGAATTGTTTTATACTTAAAATTAAGTTGTAGTTACATGTTACATGTATATAAATAAGGCTTCTTGTATTTGATGTTGATGTAAATATATATGTGTCAAAAATGCATTTTTAAGTCCACCACAGGATGCATGTGTCAAAAAGCTTTGTAAGTCCACCATGGGCTTCATGTGACCAAAGCAATTGACTATCCATATTAGGCCTCCAACGTACAGGGTTAAACTTGTTGCGGTCGTATCATGCTGCGCTCGGCGTAGCTTTTTATACTCTATTATGTAGCAAATCATTTTCTAGCAGATAAAAAAACTGGGGCTGCAATATACCAAAAATAACAGTTTTATTGTAGCACTTTGATGGAAATCAATAAATTTATTGTTCCTTTGATCCACTCACCCTGTAAAGGTTTTTTAAACTCTTTTCCTTTATTATACGACCGCAAATTTTTGCGATTGTATTATGTTATGGCGATGGCGTTGTCGTCGTCGTCGTCGTTGTCGTCGTCGTTGTCGTCGTCTGTAGACACTTTGGTTTCCGTGCGATAACTTTAGTTGTAGTTAACCAATTGTTATAAAATTTTGATGTGATGTTTATAACCACTAAAGGAAGGTTGGTATTGCATTTGGGGTTTCTGGCCCCTACCATTTTAGAAAAAAGGGCCAAAAGGGGCTAAAACGGGTGTATTGACAAAACGTCTGTAGAATGTTTATTTTTCATCCGATTTTGATCATTCTTTTTTTATTGTACTCCTCAATAAATTCTGTCAACAACCCTGTAAAGGTTTTTTAAACTCTTTTCCTTTATACTCTATTATGTAGCAAATCATTTTCTAGCAGATAAAATCAAGTACAAAAAGTTTCATCAAATCAATGTTTTTTCTGATATTTTTTAAAAGGAAAAATGAGAAAAAAACGCTTGGTGATTTAAAAGTATACAAATATCATTCAAAAAACTGTAATGTATGCCTCCCTTCACTTATTCAATAGATCCCAACATGTGGACATAATAAACAGCTGCAGAGGAATGATTAATCTTAACTTTTCATTTCTTACATAGACTTGTGCAGTAGGGACAGCTGTTTTAGACTGGACAGTAGCTTGAAGCTGTTCCATTCTTGAAGCTAACTGTTTCTCTAAGGATTCAACCTGATGGGCACAACTAATTACATCATTCTGAAATCAGAAAAATCATTATCAAAATTAATATTCTATTCAGTTTACCAAGTGATTGTTTCCAAGACATAAACAAAAGCCTAGTAACATCAACGAAAAGGTCAAGTGCTGATTGTTAATGAGACATTTTAATTTAAAATTTATGATAATCCAAGGTGGCTGAAAATTCATGCTGCCACATCTTTTACCTTTTTATAACAATTTACAATAGGATAGTGTTAACAGGGTTTTTAAACATAAACTACATGTACATAATTAAAGCGCTTCATATTGACAGTTAAGTTGGATTAGTAGCATAGAAATTTGAAAAAAGAAAGAGTTTTACCAACCAAAATGACCCTTAGAAAGGCTTCATGTTGTCTTGTATTGATCAATGATTCTTTTAAAAGTTGTGTAGAAGGTCCTTCACTAGAATCCTGAGACTGCATCTTCTCAATTAAAGCTACATAATAAAGTTAAAATATAGAAAAAACTTATGAATAAGCTTGTTTTCTCGTGACTTAAGTGTAACAGAACCATTACACTGTTACAGTCAGTGATGAAATATGGCGCAAGTATGGAAAATTTGAGCATTTAAATCATCAAATGGTGTCAAACTATGGTAAAACATAATTCTGAATACCAGGCCATAGAAAATGTCCTTATTTATCCTGATATCATCCGAATAAAATGATGTTGGATGATTTTGTTTATGATTATCCATTTTTGTTTATATCCTTCTATCAAAATTATTATCTTTCTTCTGAAAGTTAATTTTAACCAAATCTTTCAAAAGAATGGCTACACATGTTTTTTAGCTCACCTTGCCGAAGGCAATGTGAGCTTTTGCCATCACTTGGCGTCCGTCGTCTGTCGTCCGTCGTTCAACTTTTCAAAAAATCTTCTTCTCTGAAACCGCTTGGCAAAATGTAATGAAACTTAGTATGGTTGTTCTGTAGTATGTCCTCTACAATACAATCGTTCGAAATTTTGATTCGACAAAAAACATGGCCGCCATGGCTAAAAATAGAACATAGGGGTAAATTGCAGTTTTTTGCAAATTACTCAAAAACCGTAACAGATATCAAAATTCTGGCATAGGATATAAGTGATCAGCACCTCAAGATCTACCTGCCCAGAAATTTTCAAGAAGATCCAACAACCGATGTAGGAGTTATTGCCCTTTTTCTGAATTTTTTTCAAAAAAATTACTTATTTAGCCCTATATCTTGAAAACTATACAAGATATTTCAAAAATTTAAATTGCATATGACTAAGCACATCAAGATCTACAAAAGTTGTAACAGAGTCAAAGTTGTAGGATCGTTCCTTTAGGAGTTATACCCCTTGGATTGTAAAAATTGACCATTTCACAGTTTTTTGTTTAACTTTTCAAAAATCTTCTTCTCTGAAACTGCTTAGTCAAATGAAATGAAACTTGGTAGGGTTGTTCAGTAGTATGTGGTCTACAAAATTTTCGTTCAAAAATTTGGATTCGACAAAAAACATGGCCGCCATGGCTAAAAATAGAACATAAGGGTAAATTGCAGTTTTTTGCACATTACTCAAAAATGGTAACAGATATTAAAATTCTATTTTGATAATAATGATCAGCACATAAAGATCTACCTGCCCTGAAGTTTTGAAGAAGATTTAACAATGGTTGTAGGAGTTATTGCCCTTTTTCTTGTTTTTTTTTTTTTCAAATTTTGCTCTTTTAAGACTTATATCTTGAAAACGTTACAAGATATTTGAAAAATTTAAATTGCATATGGTTAAGCACATAAAGATCTAAAAATTTTGTAATGGGGTCAAAGTTGTAAGACCTTTCTTGATAGGAGCACATAAGAATTGATAATTCCACAGAGTAGCAGTCCTTTGTTAAAATATCCAGCATATAAGTATCATCGAATACAAGGTGAGCGATTCAGGCTCCTGGTAGCCTCTAGTTATTTTTCTTTAATTCGGGTAAATTTTCTTGATAATCAAGCAGTATCAATATTCGGCATACCTGTGTATTTGTTTGCAGCTCTTAAAGTTGCCTGAATTTCAGAATCAACATTTTGTGTTGTAGCAGGTACAGCTTCATTCAAAATGGCTGGTACTAAAATAAAAAATCAAAAAATCTGTCAAAGTCAAAAATGGTTTGATTTCATTAAACAGGAAGTAGGTGAACAAAAGATCTGAAATCAAATCCCACATGATGGGACCCCACCCCGATGCTGTATACCAAATATCAAGTGGCTGTAATTAGTAGTTGCTAAGAAAACTGTTATGCAATTTTCTTCAATGTGCATCCACCCGCCCTGCATTCACCATTTTTTAACCAGGAAATTCGACAAATAAAACAGTTTATATTTTTATGCAATAAAAATGGTAAGACTCTCATTTGTCATTTATTTTAGTACAAAATCTGAACTATCATAAATTTTAATCATTGTTTCCTTTATTACATAAGTTTTAGGAGTTTATGAGATAAAACAGGTAACAAATGAAAGTATAATTTCACACACAAAAATAATTAGAGATGACAATATAAAATGATAATTAAAGAAAGCCCACTTACAATCATCTATTCCTTCTCCACCTTTTCCACATTCCTTGTTAAACAATCGAATACCAGTCACAATCATTGTCAATTCAAGGAGTTGTCTTTCCTTGTCCCGCTTTGTGAGTGACATAAATGTTCCAAGTTCTGTTTGAGGGAAAACACTCTGTAGAGCTGCAGTTGCCTCCCTTACAACAGCTATGTCTGTTGGACTTCCCAGACCAGACCTGAGTAAAACAGCTGAGACAATTTTACGGTAGAGACTCTCAAGTTCCTCCCTGGTTCTAGCTCTGCTATCTGTGATTTCTCTGATGACGGGTTGAAGTCTTGATTCAAGTACTCTTCTGTGTTCCTCCAGAAAGTCAGCTTTTAAATGCAAAGATCAGACTTAGCATACAATGAGCAAAATGATTTATCTATTATAAATTTTGTTGATTTTAATATAAAAGTATATATAATGATTCTAAAAGTATATCTAACTACAAGTACTCTGACTGTTATATGATCAGTGAAATATTTTAAATACTGGGTATTAAAAAAATAGGAATCAATTTCAAATACTTCAATAAAAAATAAGTTTTACTTACATCTTGTTGTGTAGTTCATGTCAAAATAGACCTGCATCTTGACTGTGTCTAAAGATGGTGTCCTTGTATCCATTAGTCTATCCACACATAGCTAAAAAAAAAACAAAGTTACAAACTTTAAAAAGATGCATCTACCTCAAAGTGTGTTTTTTCAGTGATTTGAAGCAATATCATTTGGTAAGTTGCACTGTGAGTTATTTAAAACAACAATTAGTTATAACTATTTTGCTTTTGTACAGGAACAAAATTTCTAAACAACAGCAGTAACTTTATTAGTATTTTCAAATTTATCAATAGACATTGTTAAAAACTGTCTATAGACATTTACACATAACTTTCAACATAATAGTTGACTTAATAACATTTTCCCAAAAAATTCTGTTTGTTAAATCATGAAAACCTTGGTTATTTATTAAATCATTAGAATTTGGACTTACTCACCTTTATCAATTTCTGTACATCATCTTTTGTTAAAGTTCTGTCTACATTAAACTCATTTGATGGATCTAAAACCACAGCTTTGACCTGTAGTTACAATAAGAAGTAAGTAAAATATGATTTTGTATAAATTTATATTTAATATTAAAAATAAATCCACATCTCTGAAATAGATGACTAATAGATGACTTACGGAATAAACTTTCATCATATAAAATTACATATGTCAATAGACATACATGAACTGTTAAAAAAAACTTAAACTGTGTAACTAAGCATACATAAATTCTGTGCTCGCAATGTAACCTTAAACCATTAATGAAAAAGTTTAACAGTACTTTGTTATGATTTTTAAAAGAGTATAATGAAGAAGTATGCTAATCATATCAATATTGTTTGTAGGTTGTATCAAATCATCTATACACAGACATTTTTATTTGTAAATTGTTTTTTTTTTTTCATTTACATGTAGAAGATTTTTTTCATCGAAACTCACTCCTCTGTGTTGAATCATTCTTCACAAAATTTGCAATACATGTATTTGTTTCATTGGACAGTTTTTTTGTTTTCACAATTTAAAAATCAGTTTTTGTTTATGACTGGTTTAATTAAGTGTGGGAAACAAAATTTTTGTTCAGTTCAACATTCTGGCTAAGTACCAGAATCATAGAACTTGCCAAATTAAAAATGTACTAGACAGAGTTGGCAAGTAGTGCCACCAACACCATTTAATATTTACACAGGGTTAATGAAGATCTTATATTTTAAAAAAGATTCTAAATCAACATTGAATATACACTGAACACACTCTTTTAGATACGATAATCATTTTGAAAGCATGACTTGTGAATTTTTTTCTAGAATTCTCCTCAAAATGCATGTTTGCCAAACTGGCAAGTTGCAGATGAACTGAACTAGCCAAAATTCTTCTCAACTTTAATTTGGTGAGTTGGATAGTGGCCATTTCAAACACTTTGAAATATCACTTAATCATATTACCATAAAGGCCACTAAAGTTTCTGAAACAGCTTGTCCTTTGCTTGCACATTCTTGAGCTATCTCTCTAATAATGTTCTTTATTACACTCTCAGCTTGAGCTCTTGACATTTTGACTTGATAATCTATAAAAAAAAATCAATACTTGATACACATTTATTATATTTCTTCCCCCTATCACTATTTAATTTTATTTTTAAAAGAATTATAATGACACAATTCAAAAACATTTTCACACTGAAATGCATAGAATGAGTTTGAAAATGTTTAAGGTTTTAAAGCCCTTTTCAACATGCCTGGGCCATATAGGACAGTCAGTTTTAATGTGGAGGAAACCGGAGTACGCGGTAGATGCTATTTTTCAAAACTTTTTGTTTCAAGTTTTGCAGAAATGACAAAGAATATTTTGCTTTTAAAACTATTTCAAACATTTTACTTTTTTTGTACTCTGCAAGTATCATAAACTTTTAGTTTAAACATATTTATAAACTTTTGACACAGATGTTCTCTTGTATTATTGATGTGTTATTCGCGTGTAAATATTCACTTGTATTTTTTACAATATAAACTTTTTGTATAATGTATGTGGATACTTAAAAACATTTTAAAATTTAAAAACTACAGAATGACTGCTATTTAAACCGTTTACTGTTTTTTGTGTACTCTGCCATTAATCAAAGCCGGTGTGTTTCCCTTTTTTTACAGATCAAACACGGATGGTAAATTCCATTTAATATTCGAATGAAATTTTTTTATTGTGGGATTTGTCATTCATCCTCTCCAGTTAGATCTAGTGCTGAGAACACTTGTATGCCAATATCTAAAGAAAAATAAACTTAAAAATGAATGTTCTTGACCATATCATATACTAATTACCCTGCCCAGGGGCTTGCACCCCATACAAATTCGATCACTCAGTATCACTATCAGCCTTAACTTATCAAAGAAAGAAGAAAACAGAAAAGTATACCAAGACATTTTAATGCTAGTGGGAGAATACATTAAGAACACGAGATGATTTGATACTCCTCGTCTCCCACTACCCTGATCATGAGCCTGCACACTTTTTTCCGACAAGTATTGTGAGAATATTATACTGTGAAAAACATTCCGCATGAGGGAGCCACTAGCGCATTCAGAGATCAGTCGTGTCTGTATAGACGGCAGGATCAGGATCAGGAAATTGAAACCTGGAAACTGCTTTGTCACCTGTCGCAATTGAACCCAGTGCAGTGAAGACTTTATGCCTAAGGGTTTAGTTTGGTCATTGAGCCAATGAATGTGAACAAAAATGGTCTGAGAAGTTTAGACTTCACATTACAATATTTACTGTATGATCTGTGACTGTGTGTTCAATCTATTCTCAATGGAATAAAGATTTAGCAATTACCTAGCTCTCATAAACGGTAAAGTGGATATAACTGTGCGAATTCTTCAAAGAAAAATTCACGGGAACGTATAAAAGTTGTAGATTTTTAAATGAGAAATGTGGAAAATGAAACTTAGGTCTCCATATTGTTTATATCCTTGGATACAATGCGTGCGCATAACCCGGAAAAGAAAGTAGAATCACGTGACACACATGGAAGTCAAAAATTCGTCTGGATGATTGTTGAACTTAAATGCAGTGGAATTTTTAATGAATCGATGATTAATCAGCTGAAATGAATAATCAGAAAGATGACCAAGTGGGCTAAATTTGATAATAAAACCAAAAATGGTATAGGTAAGAATGCTAAGCACTCATAAACTGCAAAAGAAAGTTTGTTTTGAATAAGGAAGTGATGGTTGATGCTGAAGTGGTTGGGGATGATGAAGATGATTTGACTTCCTATTAGAAAATTTACACCTCCTTATATTAGATCTCAAAAGTTAATTAGATGCATTGTCATTTATTTGAGAAAGATATTGCTTAAAAGCTCATGTAGATTCATGTACAAAAAATCCATTCCATTGAAAATTTCCATCAAGGGGACAAAATAATTTGCAGCGATGTGTTACTATTTCCCACTGGTTTTCTGCACCTGCAGACTTTCTAAATCTACTGAAAATCTGGAATATATCCGGGGCAGAAAGATTTTTCCTCAATAGTACTTTCAGTCTATTGTAACTTGGCATATTCTGTATGTGTCATAAACTTTCGACACAGGTGTTCTCTCGTGTACTGGTATCAATCACTCGCATGTAAATTTACTCATGTATTATTCACTTTGTAACTTTTGGTAGGTGGACACTAATAAAATATAAATAAAATCAATTAAAAAGCTTAAAAAAACAACAGAAAAGGATCTGTTTTGAAAAGCGCTTGCTATTTTCAGTAAACTGACTAAACTCTGCCATCAAACCAAGTCACTGGGTTTCTGTTATATAATCTTCTGTTTTTCCCACCATGGAGATCCTCCAAATCAATGTGCATACAACCAGTGAGTAGATATAAGTTGTGCTGCAGTTTTTGCCTAGATTCTTCGTAAAGCTCACAATGTAATAATGTTTTACAGTTTCCTTCTCCACACATTGACAGTATGGCAGATTTTCTACATTAGAGAGGTTGCTGCACTCACATATTACTGTTACTCACATATTACTGTTACACTCAGATTGCTAAAAAGAAATGGTTTCAAGAGACAACATATCCCCTCATCTTGTTCATTTTGTTGTTGTAAGGTGACTCCAAATTGATTCATTGTTTGTCTGATTAGCAGCATTTGATTTAGTCAAAACTGAAAAAAAAACCTTTTCTCTTTTTCTTTTTGCCTCTCAAATCCAGATTTGCCTTCATCTTATTCCATCATTTAATTAATATTATAAAAAAAAAAATGGTTAAGTCTTTTTGCTCTTAATTTAGAGGAAGTGTCAACATTTAGCTGGATTTGGCTATTTGTGTACATGTTGTTAAACAATTTTGGAAAACAACATTAATTATTATTCAAATGTATTATTTATTTATTTATTTCCACTCTGACAGAGGTATATTAAAAGAAATAGATAAAGTTGGTCATTTCTTCTTACTCAAATTTGATCTTTTTTAGATTATAAGAAATCTAATTGCTTGCCAGGGATAAAATATTTGCATAAAATAATCCATTTATAAATATTTAATAATTAGGCCTGATAAAGAAATATATGCGTTTCTGGTTTCTTTACCATGTGTTTAAATACCTACCGGGTACCCAAGTTTCTCATGCCAACCCTTGCCTTTTTAATTTTAAGCACATAATTGTCTAATTTTAGAAGATTAAATTGCCCTTTACTAGACATACTTGTCTTTACATACATGTAACTTTCTCTACAACAGCACTCAGAGGTGTTATTACTAAGTTTGCTATTATTTCACATGTTTCAGCTATCTGCAATTTCAATACTGATAGAATTGGATTTCTAAAACTATTTATTGGAGATGTAGTCAATATAATTGAGGAAGGGGATGGTGAGTATATGATATTATTAGTATGGCTTATGTTTATATATGAGAAGTTAATGCCTTTACTTCCTAGTTGTAAAAGTGTATGTTTTAATGTGTTTAGATATACATGTACCTATAGTATTACTGTATCTGTTACATGTACTAAATTGACTTGATATATTACATTTTGTATGTGCTGTGCTTTAAACAAAGTTTTGCATCTATAATTTTGAAATTTAAGGACCTAGAACATTGTAGAAATTTATTTGTATTTTACTATATGATATTATAAATTTTGAAATTTAAGGATCTAGAAATTTATTTGTATTTTACTATATGATATTATATATATTTTAGATTGGTACAGAGGTCAGCTCTCCAAGGACAAAACAAAGAAAGGGATATTTCCTAAAAAGTTTATTCATCTAAAGGAAATAGGAATAAATAGATTAGGGTGAGTTGCATCAGATAACTATTACTGGGTATAAGGAAACTTTTAATAGATTATAGACCCACCTTATAATTCATTAGTAAATGTAGGGCATAAGTGAAGTTTCTTTAGTGTTGTGTGGTTATATAGTTTATTTAGTGTTGTGTGGTTATACATATATATACATTAAGTTGGACTTTCCCTTATTTCAATCTTGAATGAATCGTTCTTTTTTTAACACAGATTAAACCACAACTTAATGGCTGAATTAGAAAGATTTTCTATCTGATAATTTTTTTATGCAAATGAAATAACTTTCAATGGTGAGTGCCTGTAAAGAGGTGAACACTAAATTTACATGTACATTTGGAACTGTAATTGTTATAAATTGAATGATATAAATCTGTCCTTTTGCTTGAAAATCATGACATTTTACTTCCAACATTTAAAAAATTGCTTTTGACACTATGTTTATGAATAAAAAAATGCATTTCAAGTATCTGGAATACATGTCAATGTTTTGACTTGTTTGTAGAATAGAAAAAAAATCACATAGATTAATTAGTATTAAAAATTACTATGTTTTTAGGTCGCTTGATTTATCTGGAAGAATCTCAGCACAAGAATTACCTTTAATCCAAGAGATTACAACAGTTTTGAGAGAATGGCACAATATTTGGAAACAGCTTTATGTGGTAAACTTGCAAAATGATGCATGGAACTCTTATAAAAACAATTAAACAATAAATAGAACCTATTCAATCTAGTAGAACCAGAAGGCAGTAGGTGAAATCATGTAAAAACACTCTTAATATTTTTTTTAGGTCAGTGCAGTATTACTAGCCTCTGAAAATTATAAAATCATCATAATATGTACTTTCTCAAATCATTGTAAATATTACACCAAATATTTTAACATCAGCATTTATAAACCAAATAATTTGTATCTTTGCCATGCTCAGATCACATTTGCCTTTGGAAAGTTTGACAAAATATTGATATGCTGTGTATGATATTCTTGTTTCAGGAAAGGAAGACAGACTTGCTGAAAAGTGTACAAGAAATGATGCAAGAGCTTATAGACCAGCGGAGGAAGATTATGTCTCGAAAACTTACTTCGGTAAGCATTTAATTTTTTTTGGTAATTTTACTATAATGGACATAAAGTCCCCCTTTTACAATGCCAAAACACCTATTCATAATTGGACATCATGTAAATCATTGTCAAAATTAATTGGAAAATCATTCAGTGTGTCTTTAAGAAATGTAGAAAATACGAGTACACAATTCAGTTAAAGTTTAAAATCAACTAAATTTAAAGATGGATTAAAAATACCTAAGTAAGTTACTTATGATTATATGTTGATTTTTCACAGGAAGAACTTCGAGACATTCAGCAGAAAATTGCAACAAAAATAGATTTAGGCAATGCGTAAGTACGAGGGCATACTTTTAAGTAGAACTTTTGAACTTAAAATTTTAT